>JAANYP010003969.1:0-16706 GCA_020465985.1 Centrapalus pauciflorus
TTTGCCCGTCAGTTTCTGGATGATAAGCGGTGCTCATCTTGAGTTCAGTTCCTAGTCCAGTCTGAAAAGCCTTCCAAAAACGTGAAGTAAATCTGCTGTCACGGTCAGATACTATAGACAATGGCACACCATGTCTAGTCACAATTTCTTTTACGTACAATTCAGCTAACTTTTCGAGGCGTTCCTCTTCACGTATGGGTAGGAAATGGGCTGACTTAGTAAGTCGATCCACTATTACCCATATAGAGTCATGATTCCGCTTTGTCCTTGGCAGCTTCGTCACAAAGTCCATGGTTATGTGGTCCCACTTCCATTCCGGGATCGGCAATGGTTGTAGTTCCCCATACGGCTTCTGATGTTCAGATTTGACTTGTAAACAAGTCATGCAATTTTCTACATATCGCCCCACGTCCTTCTTCATTCCAGGCCACCAATATTCCGTCCTCAAATCTTGATACATTTTAGTAGAACCAGGGTGTATCGAAAATTTCGACATATGAGCTTCCGACAGAATTTGATCCCGAATACCTCCTAGTCTGGGAACCCATATTCTATCCAAGAACCGTCTAAGACCGCTATTATCAAGAGTCAGCTGGGTCACATAAGTAACCATACGTTCAGATTTCAAGTTCTCATCCCGAATGGCTTCGGTTTGAGCGGCAATAATCGACTCAGGCAAGGCAGACTCCAAAACAACAGAAGTCAAAGCATAGCATCGGGTATAATGGTCTGGTCCGGTTTTGCGGCTTAGGGCATCTGCTACAATGTTTGCTTTACCTGGATGGTAAAGGATCTCACAGTCATCATAGTCTTTAATCAATTCCATGGATCGCCTTTGTCGCATATTCAGTTCTTTTTGGTCAAATATATACTTCAGACTTTTGTGATCTGTATATAATTTGCATCTAGTCCCATACAGATAATGCCGCCAAATTTTCAATGCAAAGGTTACGGCTGCAAGCTCCAAATCATGCGTCGGATAATTCTTTTCATGCGCCTTTAGCTGCCTTGATGCGTAGGCAATTACTTTATCCCGTTGCATCAGCACACAGCCTAATCCCATCTTTGAAGCATCACTATAGACTACAAAATCGTCATTACCCTCAGGTAAGGCCAAAACCGGTGCTTCAATTAGCTTACGCTTCAAAGTCTCAAAGGCTCGATCTTGAGATTCATTCCATTCAAACTTAACTTCTTTCTTCGTCAGACTAGTTAAAGGCACCGCAATCTTGGAGAAATCACGGATAAATCTTCTATAATAGCCCGCTAAACCCAAGAAACTTCGAACTTCAGATACGTTTTTCGGCGCTTCCCACTTCTGAACCGCATCAACCTTTGATGGATCTACGGCTATTCCCTCACCGGAGACAATATGTCCTAAAAACTGCACCTGGCGTAACCAGAATTCACATTTGGAGAATTTCGCGTAGAGTCGCTCCTTTCGTAACAATTCTAGCAATTCTCGCAAATGCATAGCATGATCAGATTCAGACTTAGAGTAAATCAAGATGTCATCAATGAAGACTATCACTGATTTATCCAGCATTGGTCTACATACCCTATTCATAAGGTCCATAAATGCGGCCGGGGCATTTGTGAGACCGAACGGCATTACTAAGAATTCAAAATGGCCATACCGAGTACGAAATGCAGTCTTCGGTACGTCAGACTCAAATACTTTAAGTTGATGATATCCAGATCGGAGATCAATCTTTGAGAAGTAGCTAGCCCCTTGCAATTGGTCAAACAAGTCGTCAATTCTTGGCAGAGGGTATCGGTTCTTGATAGTTACTTTATTCAGCTCCCGATAATCTATACACATGCGAAAGGTACCATCCTTCTTCTTAACAAAAAGAACCGAAGCACCCCAAGGAGAAGTACTCGGACGAATAAACCCTTTTTCTAATAATTCCTGCAACTGACTCATCATTTCCTTCATTTCATTCGGAGCAAGACGGTAAGGGGCTTTCGCGATAGGAGCAGCACCCGGTACAAGGTCAATATGGAATTCGATTTGACGATCTGGTGGCAAACCAGAGATGTCATCCGGGAACACGTCAGGGAAATCTCTAACTACAGGTACATCAGACACGGTCTTTTTAACTTCCTTATCATCTAAGGCATATGCTAAATAGGCGGCATAACCTTTGGTTAGGCACTTTCGGGCTTTCATTACAGAAATGAGACCTAAATCTCGAGTCTTTCTATCGCCATAAACATAACGTTCACTTCCTTCGGGGGTTCTAATTCTAATTATCCTTTTTGCACAAAGGATTTCAGCATTATTCGTCATAAGCCAGTCCATTCCTATAATAACATCGAATTCCCTAATCCACATCGGTATCAGGTCGACGTTCGAGGAGAGGTCATCAATCACTAGCTTACAGGAACGAAAGACTCTATTCACAGTCACAAAATTCGAGCTAGCAGTTTCTATGTCTAAGGGTGCAGGTAACATCACAGGGGCAAAATCAAACTGTTTAGCAAACTTTTCAGACACATACGACAGATTAGAGCCAGAGTCAAATAAGATTAAGGCAGGCATATCATTAACAAGAAATGTACCCGTGACGACGTCAGCAGTCTCTTTTGCCTCTTCGCCTGTCATCTGGAAAGATCTCGGTTGATTCCTCGGGGCAGAAGAACCTTTGACTGATTGTTGAGGTGAAGTTGCAGGCGGAGGAACAAATCGAGGCCGAGTACAGTCTTTAGCATGGTGCCCCAACGTGATGCAGTTTCGGCAAGCCTCACTGCGCCTGGGACATTCTGACCTATCGTGACCGCTCTGCCTACAGCAATAGCACTTAACGAACGCAGGATCGCACTTTCCTTCATGAATTTGCTTGCAGCGAGGACAAGCAGGTTTTGGCGTCGAGGTCACGACATACGACATAGCTTTCTTGGAAGACTGCTTATCTCCCTTCTTCGAACTTTCACTCTTCTTTTCAGCTCTCTCAGATTTTTCCTTCTTACTAGATTTAGCAATAAAAGGACACGCTCGCTCAGGATAGATTTCAAGCTCACCTACCCTAGCAATTTCCACTGCCTCAATATAACTTCTCGGCCTGCCAGACTTCACAAACTTCCGGATTTCTCTATCCAGACCATCCACAAACAAATCCCTTCGTCTTTCGTCAGTATCGACAGGGTGATCAGATAATAACGAGAGCCTGGTGAATTCCAGCTCATAGTCCGTCACGGATCTTGTACCTTGCTGAAAAGATAGCAGGGTTTTCTCCATCTGGCGCTTAACATCCTGGGGGCAGTATTTTTCCTTCAGATGAATCTTAAATTGATCCCAAGTAATGGATTTCTCCATTGCTTCAGACATGGGATTCGTAATTGACTTCCACCAACGGCCAGCTCCATCTTCCAACATTCCCGTCGCAAATGTCACCTTATCTTCTTCATTACACTTGGAGAGTTTAAACGCTTTCTCCACATTCGCGACCCAGTCCATAGCCTTAACAGGATCAGATGACCCCGCAAATGTACGAGCCCCACATTTCTTAAAGTCAACAAATGTACACTCTCGTCCCACCTTAACGTGATGGTCGGAAGAGTCAGTCTCACTTTCATCAGAGGACACATGCCTATGTTTCCTCTTCCTGTCTTTCTTCGGCTTCGCTAACATTTCTTCCCTATGCTTCAGTTCTAATTCCTGTAACTTAAGTTCTCGCAACCTAAGTTCTTCTTCACGGCGCTTAAATTCCATTTCACGCTGGTTTACTTCGTCAGTCTGCATCACTGCTTTACCCTTGGTCAACAAATCCTTAATCTCCCTAAATCGGTCTTCAACTGCCATATCAGTCTGTAATCGATTTCTATCCATCATAAGCTGCATCTGCCTACGGTTATCCTCATTCAACTTATGAACGAGGTCAATCAATTGAGCCTGCTGGGGAGGCACAGGCGTAGCAGTACTGCTTGAGTCATTAGCAGTATTTTCAGGGTCAGTGCCTAAGTCCTCTACATGAACAGATTTTTTGTGTTGATCAGCTGCAGCATCAGCAGCTTTATCAACCCTTGAGGAACCGGCAACAGTCGGATTCTTATCAGCCATTGGCTGAAAATATAAAGGAAATAGCTATTATTTCCTGATTCAAATAAGCACAGTTCGAGTCATAATTCCTACGTCAGATAATCATATCTAAATTCATAGATATGAGGGCAGTTAATCAGACTCACAAAGTCAAGTCAAAGTCAAGTCAGTATCAAGCAGTCAATCCCTCTCCCATCCTATCAGTCATCATTTGCCTATCTTAGGTCAAGTTGTGTGGGTAGTCCTTTACTAATTAGGTTACCCTAGGCCTCGGTGACTTGTTCGGGAATTCAGAGTCACATAGTCCATACCATACCAGTAGTTTAAGTATCGGGTGGCCAATCCGATGATTAAACTGCTGCTCTGATACCAACTTTGTAACATCCAAGTTTCCACAAACAGTACACGTCATAATATTTCATTTGATTAAGTAATAAATATTACTAATTGTTTGATACCACAGGTCCATCAGCATGAATACTTAATTACAACAATATATTAAAATCAAATGGTGGTCTAACTAGCTTCTAAATCTTCAATCAGAGTGCGGAAGACTGAACAAGCTACCCGAGACCACATCATCTTTTCAAAATAGGCGTCATCAAAAGTCTAAAAGTCTGTTATTCATCAAATGTCCAGAATCACTTAGCCTGGGACGAACTACCTGCTAGGGTCTTGCCTTTATCAACTTTTCCTGTAAAAGAGTTGTCATGACAGAGTAAGCTAACAATGCTTAGTGAGTTAACAGAGTTCCATTAGTTACCACACACATATAACATACTATCAGATCCTGTCGGCAATACGTCAGAGACGGCAAAAAGGTTGGGAGACAACCCAGTCGGTATTCCCATGTGTAAGGCCGAAGCCCTACGGGAAGTGTATGGAAACAAGTCAAATAGGAAAGGAATCTGCAGAATTCCCTCCTGTGAATGGAGATCTCACATTCGGTCCTGTCGGATAATGCAATATGCAGTAGCAAATATTTATACAGTCAAGTAAGCAATAAGCATGATACGTATTTACATAAAATGTAAAAGTGAACATGCAATCAAGGCAATTCAAGTGTCTAGCTTTAGTAATGTCAAAAGTACGTTTCTATGATACAATATAGTATTAAAGAAACATGCAGCAACAATCAGAAGTTTCCATACAGTCAATACATTCACCAATAAGTATCGAAATATATGCAAGTAATTAATGAAATCTGTCACTCACAGTGGTCCGTAGTCAGATAATGCTTAACGAGTTAAGCTGTTCAGTTTACTCTGTCAAATCGGTGGGTTCCTGCAGTTCAGTTTCAAGTCTGGCATTTCAGTTTCAAGTCTGTGACATAATCTATATAACCCTAGTTACATAATTAGGTTATTGTCAATTCTGGTTATCGAGTCTGAGGTAGTTCCTATCGTCCCAAGGTGAGTCTATTCTTATCAGATTAATACGATTCACCTAATTACAGATGTGTGGCCTTGAAACAAAGCCAATCGTATTACTTAGCAAGTTGAACAGGTCATACACATTCTAAGGGTTCGTACAGAGTCTGATAATTCATTTGTGCATAAAATAGTTATGCAACATGAACTTGTGAGTTTTATCATAATCATATTATTCTTTTAATTACAATAGGTTGATTAATCACTTAATCTGAATTTAGGAATTTAACTTTGGCTAGGAACAAACACAGATTCGAATTAAGGAAGCTAGATTCGAGCCATGCCTAATTCGAATCTATAGATTCGAAACATACACACATAGAATCGAAGACATACATAGTTCCAAGCATTCATTCGAGACTAAGGAGATAGATTCGAACTACACATATTCGAATCTAATTAATAGAGTCGAAATTCACATCACTTTCGAGACTAAGGAATCAGATTCGAAGCTTTTAAATTCTTGAGACAGATTCGAAGCCATATAGACTCGAATCCCACACACAGACTCGAGACACACCCACATAGATTCGAACACACACACCCTCGAGTCTAGGTGATTAGATTCGAGACCCACACACAATTCGAGTCTAAGCATGAATCTCTCGAATTTGTTCATCTTGTTCATCGGTTTTCCAGGTTCTAACAACTAAATATGAGCATAAATGATAGAGAAATGGTTACTAACCTTCGTCCAAGCTATAACCTTCGACTATGGATGATTTCCAAGCAAAAACAGGTCCTAAACGGAAGCAAATCAGCTTCAAATGAAGGGAAAATGAGCAAACTCGAAATTGCTCTTTCAAAACCGAACCAAAAGACAGAAAAGGGGTCGATCTTACCTCAAATTCGGACGAAATCAAACATGTAATGGTTGATTCGTGAAGAGCTCGACGATCTCTATCCGATGGCGTATGAATCACGAGAATCCGACGGTTCGATTAGGAGGAATTCTAGAGAGAAGGTGAGAGTGTAGAGAGAGAAGGAGAGAGTTCTAGATTTTCCAAACTTAAGAAATGAGGAGGGCTGCCCTATTTATAGGAAAATAGGGAGAAAATCAGATTTTCTACTGAATTATCCGGAATTGACCAACTTTACTTCCCAACAATCCGACTTGCATAAATGTCTTTTAGTCACATTTTATATTCATTTTAGTCCGTTTCGTCATTTTCAGTCTTTAATTTGTCATTTAGCTGAATTTTAATTATTAATTTTATTTCAGCTAATTTTGGGCAACTTTTCATAAATAATTATAACTTAATATAATTAACTATTTAAGATTCATGTTTTCAGTTAATTACTAATATTTGGATAAAATTGCTTTATTATCCAAAGTCTGTTGCTGTAATTTGTATTTAATAAATTACGGGCTGTTACAATCTTCCCCCGTTAAATTGATTCCGTCCTCGGAATCGACTAAGACAGGAATAACTCCGGATACTTTTGCCTAATCTCGTCTTCTCGTTCCCAAGTTTGCGCAGATCCCTTATGGTATTTCCATTGAACTAACACCATTGGAATTTCCTTGTTGCGTAATTTCGAAACCTTATGATCGATTATACGCTCGGGCTCTTCTTCGTATCGCAACTGCTCATCAATTTGCACATCTTTCCAAGGAATCACAGCTTCAGCGTCAGCTAAACACTTTCGAAGATTACTCACATGAAATACATCATGAATCCCAGTCATTTCGGCAGGCAACTTCAATCTGTAGGCCTGCAATCCTACACGCTCGAGAATTTCAAAAGGACCCACAAATCGAGGGCTCAACTTCCCCCGTTTGCCGAACCTTACTATTCCTTTTCTTGGCGAGACTTTCAACAACACTTTATCTCCAACTTCAAATGCAATTGGTTTCCGTCTTCTATCATGATACTTCTTTTGTCTGTCTTGAGAAGTCTGAATCCGCTGTCGAATCAACTGTAGTTGGTCATGGGCTTCTTGCAGAATCGCTGGTCCAGAGATCGGGCGTTCACCTGTTTCCCTCCAACAGGTTGGAGTTCGGCATCGACGTCCGTACAAAAGCTGATATGGAGGCATACCAATAGTCGAGTGATAACTATTGTTATAAGCAAACTCCACAAACGGCAGGTGAGTATCCCAACTTCCACCGAGATCAATCACACAGGCACGTAACATATCTTCTAAGGTCAAAATTGTCCTCTCACTTTGCCCGTCAGTTTCAGGATGATAGGCGGTGCTCATCTTAAGTTCAGTTCCTAGTCCATTCTGAAAAGCCTTCCAAAAACGAGAAGTAAATCTGCTGTCACGGTCCGATACTATAGACAATGGCACACCATGTCTAGTCACGATTTCCTTTACGTACAATTCAGCTAACTTTTCGAGGCGTTCATCTTCACGTATGGGTAGAAAATGGGCTGACTTAGTAAGTCGATCCACTATTACCCATATAGAGTCATGATTCCGCTTTGTCCTGGGCAGCTTCGTCACAAAGTCCATGGTTATATGGTCCCACTTCCATTCCGGGATCGGCAATGGTTGTAGTTCCCCATACGGCTTCTGATGTTCAGATTTGACTTGTAAACAAGTCATGCAATTTTCTACATATCGCCCCACGTCCTTCTTCATTCCAGGCCACCAATATTCCGTCCTCAAATCTTGATACATTTTAGTAGAACCAGGGTGTATCGAAAATTTCGACATATGAGCTTCCGACAGAATTTGATCCCGAATACCTCCTAGTCTGGGAACCCATATTCTATCCAAGAACCGTCTAAGACCGCTATTATCAAGAGTCAGCTGGGTCACATAAGTAACCATACGTTCAGATTTCAAGTTCTCATCCCGAATGGCTTCGGTTTGAGCGGCAATAATCGACTCAGGCAAGGCAGACTCCAAAACAACAGAAGTCAAAGCATAACATCGGGTATAATGGTCTGGTCCGGTTTTGCGGCTTAGGGCATCTGCTACAATGTTTGCTTTACCTGGATGGTAAAGGATTTCACAGTCATAGTCTTTAATCAATTCCATAGATCGCCTTTGACGCATATTCAGCTCTTTCTGGTCAAATATATACTTCAGACTTTTGTGATCTGTATATAACTTGCATCTAGTCCCATACAGATAATGCCGCCAAATCTTCAGTGCAAAGGTCACGGCTGCAAGTTCTAAATCATGCGTCGGATAATTCTTCTCATGCGCCTTTAGCTGCCTTGATGCGTAGGCAATTACTTTATCCCTTTGCATCAGCACACAGCCTAATCCCATCTTAGAAGCATCACTATAGACTACAAAATCGTCATTACCCTCAGGTAAGGCCAAAACCGGTGCTTCAATTAGCTTACGCTTCAAAGTCTCAAAGGCTCGATCTTGAGATTCATTCCATTCAAACTTAACTTATTTCTTCGTCAGACTAGTTAAAGGCACCGCAATCTTGGAGAAATCACGGATAAATCTTCTATAATAGCCCGCTAAACCCAAGAAACTTCGAACTTGTAACATCCAATTACCACAAACAGTACACGCCATAATAATTCATTTGATTAAGTAATAATAATAGTTTGATACCACAGGTCCCACAGCAAGAATACTTAATTACAACAATATTAAAATCAAATGGTGGTCTAACTAGCTTCTAAATCTTCAATCAGAGTGCGGAAGACTGAACAAGCTATCCAAGACCGCATCATCTTACAAAATAGGCATCATCAAAAGTCCAAAGGTCTGCTATTCATCAAAATCCAGATTCACTTAGCCTGGGACGAACAACCTGCTATGATCTTGCCTTTGTCAGCTTTTCTTGAAAAAGAATTGTCATGACAGAGTAAGCTAACAAAGCTTAGTGAGTAAACAGAATTCCATTAGTTACCACACACATGCCATACTATCAGCTCCTGCCGGCAAGTCACTACGGTTGAGAGACAACCCAGTTTGTTTTCCCCTATGTAAAGCCGAAGCCCTACGGGAAGTGTATGGAAACAAGTCATATAGGAAAGGAATCTGCAGAATTCCCTCCTGTGAATGGAGATCTCGCATTCGGTCCTATCGGATGATGCAGTATGCAACGGCAAGTATATAAACAGTCAAGTAAGCAGTAAGCATGATACGTATTTACATGAAATGTAAAAGTGAACATGCAATCAAGGCAATTCAAGTGTCTAGCTTCAGTAATGTCAAAAGTACGCTTCTATGATACAATAAAGTATAAAAGAAAACATGCAGCAACAAACGGAAGTTTCCATACAGTCGATGACATTCACCAATAAGTATCGAAACATATGCATGTAATAAATGAAATCTGTCACTCACAGTGGTCCGTAGTCAGATAATGCTTAACGAATTAAGCGGTTCAGTTTACTCTGTCAAATCGACGGTCTCCTGCAGTTCAGTTTCAAGTCTGGCATATTAATGTCAAGTCTGAGTCATAATCTATATAACCCTAGTTATATATTCCGGTCATTGTCAATTACTGGTTATCGAGTCTGAGGTAGTTCCTATCGTCCCAAGGTGAGTCTATTCTTATCAGATTAATACTTTTAATTACAATAGGTTAATTAATCTCTTAACCTGATTTTAGGAATTTAACTTTGGCTAGAAACAAATACAGATTCGAATTAAGGACAACAGATTCGAATTAAGGACAACAGATTCGAATTAAGGACAACAGATTCGAATAGGGAGCAGATTCGAAGCAATACCATTCGAATCTAGATGGTTAGACTCGAAATTCACATCACCTTGAAACCATACTCATAGACTCGAAGCATGCTCTTAGAATCGAAGCATATAGATTTGAAATAGGGACTTAGACTCGAACACATACATAGATTCGAACCTACACAAAGATTTGAAGCTTACTAGACTCGAACCTACTTAGATTCGAAGGCATAGACTCGAACCTACTTAGATTCGAGACACACACAATTCGAGTCTAGGCATGAATCTCTCGAATCTGATCATCTTGTTCATCGGTTTTCCAGGCTTTAACTACGAAACTTGAACAAAAATGAGGGAAAAATAGTCACTAACCTTCGTCCAAGCTATAGCCTTCGTTTATGGATGATTTCCAAGCAAGAACAGGTCCTAAACGGGGGCAAATCAGCTTCAAATGAAGGAAAAATGAGCAAACTCGAAAATGCTCATTCAAAACCGAACCAAAAGTCAGAAAAATGGTCGATCTTACCTCAAATCCGGACGAAATCAAACAAGAAATGGTAGATTCGTGAAGAGCTCGACGATCTCTATCCGATGGCGTATGAATCACGAGAATCCGACGGTTCGATTTGGAGAAAAGCTAGAGAGAAGAAGTATCTTAGAGAGAGAGGGAGGAGAATCAAATTTCCAAACTTAAGAAGTGAGGAGAGGAGCTCCTATTTATAGGGAAATAGGGAAAATCAGATCTTCTACTGAATTTTCCGGAAATTGACCAACTTTATTTCCCAACAATCCGATTTGCATATTTGTCTTTTAGTCACATTTTTATTCATTTTAGTCCGTTCGTCACTTTCAGTCTTTAATTTGTCATTTAGCTGAATTTTAATTATTAATTTTATTTCAGCTAATTTTGGGCAACTTTTCATAATTAATTATAACTTAATATAATTAACTATTTAAGATTCATGTTTTCAGTTAATTACTAATATTTGGATAAAATTGCTTTATTATCAAAAGTCTGATGCTGTAATTTATATTTAATAAATTACGGGCTGTTACAATCTTCCCCCGTTAAATTGATTCCGTCCTCGGAATCGACTAAGACAGAAATAACTTCGGATACTTCTGCCTAATCTCGTCTTCTCGTTCCCAAGTTTGCGCAGATCCTTTATGGTATTTCCATTGGACTAACACCATTGGAATTTCCTTGCTGCGCAATTTCGAAACCTTAAGATCGATTATACGCTCGGGCTCTTCTTCGTATCGTAACTGCTTATCTATTTGCACGTCTTTCCAAGGAATCACGGCTTCAGCGTCAGCCAAACACTTTCGAAGATTACTCACATGGAATACATCATGAATCCCAATCATTTCGGCAGGCAGCTTTAGTCTGTAGGCTTGCAATCCTATACGCTCGAGAATTTCAAAAGGACCCACAAATCGAGGGCTCAACTTCCCCCGTTTGCCGAACCTTACTATTCCTTTTCTTGGCGAAACCTTCAGCAACACTTTATCTCCAACTTCAAACGCAATCGGCTTACGTCTTCTATCATGATACTTCTTTTGTCTGTCTTGAGAAGTCTGTATCCGCTGCCGAATCAATTGTAGCTGATCATGGGCTTCTTGCAGAATCGCTGGTCCAGAGATCGGCCGTTCACCTTTTTCCCTCCAACAGGTTGGGGTTCTGCATCGACGTCCGTACAAAAGCTGATATGGAGGCATACCAATAGTCGAGTGATAACTATTGTTATAAGCAAACTCCACAAACGGCAGGTGAGTATCCCAACTTCCACCGAGATCAATCACACATGCACGTAACATATCTTCTAAGGTCAAAATTGTCCTCTCACTTTGCCCGTCAGTTTCTGGATGATAAGCGGTGCTCATCTTAAGTTCAGTTCCTAGTCCATTCTGAAAAGCCTTCCAAAAACGAGAAGTAAATCTGCTGTCACGGTCCGATACTATAGACAATGGCACACCATGTCTAGTCACGATTTCCTTTACGTACAACTCAGCTAACTTTTCGAGGCGTTCATCTTCACGTATGGGTAGGAAATGGGCTGACTTAGTAAGTCGATCCACTATTACCCATATAGAGTCATGATTCCGCTTTGTCCTGGGCAGCTTCGTCACAAAGTCCATGGTTATGTGGTCCCACTTCCATTCCGGGATCGGCAATGGTTGTAGTTCCCCATACGGCTTCTGATGTTCAGATTTGACTTGTAAACAAGTCATGCAATTTTCTACATATCGCCCCACGTCCTTCTTCATTCCAGGCCACCAATAATCCGACCTCAAGTCTTGATACATTTTGGTAGATCCAGGGTGTATCGAAAATTTCGACATATGAGCTTCCGACAGAATTTGATCCCGAATACCTCCTAGTCTGGGAACCCATATTCTATCCAAGAACCGTCTAAGACCACTATTATCAAGAGTCAGCTGGGTCACATAAGTAACCATGCGTTCAGATTTCAAGTTCTCATCCCGAATGGCTTCGGTTTGAGCGGCAATTATCGACTCAGTCAAGGCAGACTCCAAAACAACAGAAGTCAAAGCATAACATCGGGTATAATGGTCTTGTCCGGTTTTGCGGCTTAGGGCATCTGCTACAATATTTGCTTTACCTGGATGGTAAAGGATCTCACAGTCATAGTCTTTAATCAATTCCATAGATCGCCTTTGTCGCATATTCAGCTCTTTCTGGTCAAATATATACTTCAGACTTTTGTGTTCGGTATATAACTTGCATCTAGTCCCATACAGATAATGCCGCCAAATCTTCAGTGCGAAAGTCACGGCTGCAAGCTCCAAGTCATGCGTCGGGTAATTCTTTTCATGCGCCTTTAGCTGCCTTGATGCGTAGGCAATTACTTTATCCCTTTGCATCAACACACAGCCTAAACCCATCTTAGAAGCATCACTATAGACTACAAAATCATCATTACCCTCAGGTAAAGCCAGAATCGGTGCTTCTACTAGCTTACGCTTCAAAGTCTCAAAGGCTCGATCTTGAGATTCATTCCATTCAAACTTAACTTCTTTCTTCGTCAAACTGGTTAAAGGCACCGCAATCTTGGAGAAATCACGGATAAATCTTCTGTAATAACCCGCTAAACCCAAGAAACTTCGAACTTCAGATACGTTTTTCGGCGCTTCCCACTTCTGAACCGCATCAACCTTTGATGGATCTACGGCTATTCCCTCACCGGAGACAATATGTCCTAAAAACTGCACTTTGCGTAACCAAAATTCACATTTGGAGAATTTTGCATAGAGTCGCTCCTTTCGTAACAATTCTAGCAATTCTCGCAAATGCATCGCATGATCAGATTCAGACTTGGAGTAAATCAAGATGTCATCAATGAAGACTATCATTGATTTATCCAGCATTGGTCTATATACCCTATTCATGAGGTCCATAAATGCGGCCGGGGCATTTGTGAGACCGAACGGCGTTACTAGAAACTCAAAATGGCCGTAACGAGTACGAAATGCAGTCTTCGGTACATCAGACTCAAATACTTTGAGCTGATGATATCCAGATCGGAGATCAATCTTTGAAAAATAACTAGCCCCTTGCAGTTGATCAAACAAGTCGTCAATTCTAGGCAAAGGGTATCGGTTCTTGATAGTTACCTTATTTAACTCCCGATAATCAATACACATACGAAAGGTACCATCCTTCTTCTTAACAAAAAGAACCGGAGCACCCCAAGGAGAAGTACTCGGACGAATAAACCCTTTTTCCAATAATTCCTGCAACTGACTCATCATTTCCTTCATTTCATTCGGAGCAAGACGGTAAGGGGCTTTCGCGATAGGAGTAGCACCCGGTACAAGGTCAATATGGAATTCAATTTGACGATCTGGTGGCAAACCAGAAATGTCATCCGGGAACACGTCAGGGAAATCTCGAACTACAGGAACATCAGACACGGTCTTTTTAACTTCCTTATCATCTAAGGCATATGCTAAAAAGGCGGCACAACCTTTGGTTAGGCACTTTCGGGCTTTCAGTACAGAGATGAGACCTAAATCTCGAGTCTTTCTATCGCCATAAACATAACGTTCACTTCCTTCGGGGGTTCTAATTCTAATTATCCTTTTTGCACAAAGGATTTCAGCATTATTTGTCATAAGCCAGTCCATTCCTATAATAACATCGAATTCCCTAATCCACAACGGTATCAGGTCAACGTCCGAGGAGAGGTCATCAATCACTAGCTTACAGGAACGAAAGACTCTATTCACAGTCACAAAATTCGAGCTAGCAGTTTCTATGTCTAAGGGTGCAGGTAACATCACAGGGGCAAAATCAAACTGTCTAGCAAACTTTTCAGACACGTATGGCAGATTAGAGCCAGAGTCAAATAAGATTAAGGCAGGCATATCATTAACAAGAAATGTACCCGTGACGACGTCAGCAGTCTCTTTTGCCTCTTCGGCTGTCATCTGGAAGGATCTTGGCTGATTCCTCGGGGCAGAAGAACCTTTGACTGATTGCTGAGGTGAAGATGCAGGCGGAGGAACAAATCGAGGTCGGGTATAGTCTTTAGCATGGTGCCCCAACGTAATGCAGTTTCGGCAAGCCTCACTGCGCCTGGGACATTCTGACCTATCATGACCATTCTGCCTACAGCAATAGCACTTAACGAACGCAGGATCGCACTTTCCTTCATGAATCTGCTTGCAGCGAGGACAAGCAGGCTTTGGTGTCGAGGTCACAGCATACGACTTAGCTTTCTTGGAAGACTGCTTATCTCCCTTCTTCGAACTTTCACTCTTCCTTTCCATTCTCTCCTTCCCAGCTTTCTCAGATTTTTCCTTCTTACTAGATTTAGCAATAAAAGGACACGCTCGCTCAGGATAGATTTCAAGCTCACCTACCCTAGCAATTTCCACTGCCTCAATATAACTTCTCGGTCTGCCGGACTTCACAAACTTCCGGATTTCTCGATCCAGACCATCCACAAACAAATCTCTTCTCCTTTCGTCGGTATCAACAGGGTGATCAGATAATAGCGAGAGCCTGGTAAATTCCAGCTCATAGTCCGTCACGGATCTTATACCTTGCTGAAAAGATAGCAGGGTCTTCTCCATCTGGCGCTTAACATCCTGGGGACAGTATTTTTCCTTCAGGTGAATCTTAAATTGTTCCCAAGTAATGGATTTCTCCATTGCTTCAGACATGGGGTTCGTAATCGACTTCCACCACCGGCCAGCTCCATCTTCCAACATTCCTGTTGCAAACGTCACCTTGTCTTCCTCATTACACTTGGAGAGTTTGAACGCTTTCTCCACATTCGCGACCCAGTCCATAGCCTTAACAAGATCAGATGACCCCGCAAACGTACGAGCTCCACACTTCTTGAAATCAATAAACGTACACTCACGTCCTACCTTAACGTGATGGTCAGAAGAGTCAGTCTCACTTTCATCAGAGGACACATGTCTATGCTTCCTCTTCCTGTCTTTCTTCGGCTTCGCTAACATTTCTTCCCTATGCTTTAGTTCTAATTCCTGTAACTTAAGTTCTCGCAACCTAAGTTCTTCTTCACGGCGCTTAAATTCCATTTCGCGCTGGTTTACTTCGTCAGTCTGCATTACTGTTTTACCCTTGGTCAGCAAGTCCTTAATCTCCCTAAATCGGTCTTCAACTGCCATATCAGTCTGTAATCGATTCCTATCCATCATAAGCTGCATCTGCCTACGGTTATCCTCATTCAACTTATGAACGAGGTCAATCAATTGAGCCTGCTGGGGAGGCACAGGCGTAGCAGTACTGCTTGAGTCATTAGCAGTATTCTCAGGGTCAGTGCCTAAGTCCTCTACGTGAACAGATTCTTTGTGTTGATCAGCTGCAGCATCAGCAGCTTTATCAACCCTTGAGGAACCGGCAACATTCGGATTCTTATCAGCCATTGGCTGAAAATATAAAGGAAATAGCTATTATTTCCTGATTCAAATAAGCACAGTTCGAGTCATAATTCCTACGTCAGATAATCATATCTAAATTCATAGATATGAAGGCAGTCAGTCAGGCTCACAAAGTCAAGTCAAAGTCAAGCAGTCAATCCCTTCCCCATCCTATCAGTCATCATTTGCCTATCTTAGGTCAAGTTGTGCGGGTAGTCCTTTACTAATTAAGTTACCCTAGGCCTCGGTGACTTGTTCGGGAATTCAGAGTCACATAGTCCATACCATACCAGTAGTTTAAGTATCGGGTGGCCAATCCGATGATTAAACTGCTGCTCTGATACCAACTTTGTAACATCCAATTACCACAAACAGTACACGTCATAATATTTCATTTGATTAAGTAATAATAATAGTTTGATACCACAGGTCCCACAGCAAGAATACTTAATTACAACAATATTAAAATCAAATGGTGGTCTAACTAGCTTCTAAATCTTCAATCAGAGTGCGGAAGACTGAACAAGCTATCCGAGACCGCATCATCTTACAAAATAGGCATCATCAAAAGTCCAAAGGTCTGCTATTCATCAAAATCCAGATTCACTTAGCTTGGGACGAACTACCTGCTATGATCTTGCCTTTGTCAGCTTTTCCTGAAAAAGAATTGTCATGACAGAGTAAGCTAACAAAGCTTAGTG
>JAANYP010003970.1:0-17500 GCA_020465985.1 Centrapalus pauciflorus
GGATGACATGTTGGTTGAGCATAGGGGTGTTATACGTTGGACCAATTTTCCGAACCGGTCCCGATTATCACCGATCGTAGAGTGTTGGTCTGGTCCTCGGTTTAGATTTGACCCAATTCGGTATTCGGTCCTACCGGTTCAGGGATTAACCGGAACCGGTACCAAAAACATTAAAATAGTCCGGTCCTCGGGTTTCGATTTTGGCCCAATTCGGGTTCGGTCTGAGTTTGGTCCCGATAACACCCCTAGTTGAGCATTAAGTCCTTAAAATCCTTCAAAATATGTTTTGTGTTTGAATCCTACAGGTTCCTAACTCTTTCAGAAGCGTTTGGTATGATGGAATGGAATCATGTAAGTTTATAAGATTGTTTAACCAATGATGATTATAAATAAATAAAGGTAAATATAGAAAATGAAGGAATCATTGTTAAAATTGTATTCTTTTTTCATGTTTTTTATTCTCTCCGGATAGATAAGGAAAAAGAGAAATGAATTAAATCACACTAGATTCAATTCTCTACTCGTTTACAATCAATGCTCTCATCATATAACAAAAATACATATAAATTTCATATATTCCAGATTTACAATCAATACTCTATCACATAACAAAAATACATATAAAAGTCATATCAAGGCAAAGTCCTGGATGAACCGACAATAGTAGTCTGGTAATCCCAGAAAACTGCGAATCTCTGCCACATTCCTCGGCCTTTCGCAGTTCATAATGGCTGTGGGTGTGCAAAATAACCGAACCCGAATAACCCATCCGAACCGAACCTTAATCGGGTTAATCGGTTTTCGGCTTCCTTATTCGGGTTAATTGGTACCCGAATAAGTAATTTGGTTCGGTTTACGGGTATGATTCATGCTAATTTGGGTACCCAAATAACCTGAATATCCTGTTTTATATAATATTTTTCATTGTTTTATTTGTTCATAATTATAACTAGTATTGTTTATATATAAAATGTAAATACGTAATACTCACTTTTGATACTTAAACCATTTAACCCGTTTTACCCAAATTACCTAACTCATTTAACCCGTTCAAACTACTTTGTTAATGATTTCATTTTTTATACCAAAACCGAATAACTCATTTGACCCAAACCGAATAACCTGATACACATTTAACTCGAAACCGATTACCTGTTTCCTTATTTGGTTCGGGTTCGGCTAGCTAACCCACACACTCAAACCCGAATAACCTGATACCCATTCAACCCGTCCGAGTAACACCCTAATAATGGTATCGATCTTGGCTGGGTCTACTGAAACACCTTTGCCACTAACGACATGCCCAAAAAACTGGACTTCTCGAAGCCAGAACTCGCACTTCTGAAGATTTTAAGATTTGTTTTTTATATCAATCCTAACACTCGATCAAAAGATTAGATTCCAATTATTTTTCAATAAAAAAAATCAAAAATTCAAGAATTTTAAGAAAGTAAAAATCACTACTACATTTTGAAGCTAAGGCAACACTTTTGATGCAACACATTTAAAAACTGTTGCTTTTTTATCTAAGTTCGCTCTAAAGCAACACATTGACAAAAAGTGTTGCATATAATGATTTAATGCAACACTTTTTTTAAAGTGTTGCCATTTTTACTAAAAAAATGCAACATTTTTCTAAAGTGTTGCAATTTTTACTAAAAATTGCAACATTTTTTTAAAGTGTTGCATATTTCAATAAAATATGCAACACATTTTTAGAGTGTTGCATTTGAAATGAAAAAAAAGCAACACATTTTTAGAGTGTTGCATTTATAATGAAAAAAATGCAACACATTTTAGAGTGTTGCATTTATAATAAAAAAATGCGACACATTTAAAAAACATATTTTTGAGTGTTGCATTTATAATGAAAAAATATATGACGTGTTTTTAAGTATTAATACTATTTTTTCTTGTTTTGTAATTTTGATTAAAAAATACACATAGAAGTTCAATGCCTGATTTATTAGGATTAACAAATTACAAGATTTGATAATACATGTTTTATTTTTTATTTTTAAATTTAGAAGGTAATATTTAGAAATTAAATGGTTTAAAAAAAAGAAAAACAATCTATATCTTCTATATACTAAAAAGAAGATGATCATTTTTTAAATTGACACGTCACCATGCTACAGAACACAGCTATTCAGTCTTTTTCTAAGTTCTATTTGTTTTTCTGGTTCAGCACAGACAAACACACGATCGATCACTCCCTCTCTCTCTTCTTTCTCTTTCTACACATCCGGCCGGCGACCGCCGCCACTGCCACTCACCGGTGCACCACCACCACCACCATCTCCTCCATCTCCCTCTCGCCACTCTGTCTTGCTTTCTCGCTCACTCTGCCTCCCTCGCTCGCTCGTTTCCCTCTCCCTTTCACAACCAATCGACAGCGGCCTAAACCCTAAAGTCGCCGCCGCCACACACCGTTGCCGCCGCCATCGCTTAGCCTCACTCCCTCGACACTCACCTCACCTACACCTTTCTCCCTCTCGGCTACCACAACCACTGCTGCCGCCGCTGACCAGGAACGGCCGCAGGTGCGACGCCGCTGGCCACCGAACCAGAACCATCACCGCCGCCTACCAAACTTAGTTTACAGGTTTGTTTTTTTAACTCGTTTTACTTTTAGTTTGTTACTCTAGGTATCCTTGTAACGGCATCATCGATCCTTGACATGGGTACCTCTCCTGATTCTACCAAATCCGTTAAATCGTTCAAAATTAACTGATATCTGCAAGGAACCATCACCTGGAAATTCCACACAAGTAATACTGGAGATGCAAACTTGCAAAGCTTAGACAATACATTATGAAGTGGAACAAATTGGGCAACTAACAAACACATTTATGGAACGATGGAATTATGACAAACGCTTGGTTAGATAACAAAATTTGAAATTTGTGTATTGATCTGGGATGAGCGACCAGCCCACAGAAAGGTCTAGACGAGCAGGAGACATGGGCTAGCCGTCAAACCAAACTTCAAATAGTTTGGAGCTATATCCCTCAAATCCTCCATTTTCAAGTTTTTCCTTATATAATGTAAATACCGTGAAATCAATAATTTTATTCTTGCACAATCTATCTTAGGCAAAGAAATTCATAATTTTTCAGTTTAATTTTAAATTTTAAATTCTTGGCCAAACTTGTGAAAAATGTAAAACCATAATACAACTTTATAATTTACTCTACCATATCTATGCCCGCGTTAATAGCGGACGGGACAACACTTCTGTAATTTGATCCACGAGGATTAGATAAGCGATCAATTCCTTCCCAGTCTGAAATTACTATGCCCTGTAGATAATTTCTTCCGTTACTTTAGCAAATACAAAAACTTGCACATTTTTTGAAAATTAAGTACAACAAAGTGAATGAAATTACCTTAAATCCCCACTTTTCCTTCAAGATATTTGTTAAGAAAAAACCATGACAGTGTAATTTGGTTCCATTCCAACTAGAGTAAGATGCCATTAATGTGCAAAAACACCCTTTGCGATACAATCTAGATAAGGTGACATATGTATCCTCTCTAAATCCTCGTACGACATTATAACATTACCTTCGTTTTTTCCTTTTTCGGTACCTCCATCTCCAACAAAATGCTTTGCACATGCCATAACATTGTTTCTAGAATCATAAGTTGGATTAACACAAGTGATAGTAATTTTAGTTTAACTACCTTGACAGCTTGACCATTAAATATGACGGTTAGTGCCAAAATGAGTTTGGAAGCGTAGAGTGCACACCCGTTTAAGTTACGTTATATTCTCGATACATTCATTATGTGGGGTCAAAAGGGTTGTTTCATCGGTTAGTTGATGAGAAAATATGGGAAAACTCAACACACTGTGTTTTATTTGTAGGTTCAAAATCCTCATGCAATCAAATATAATGGTACCATCCAGGGGTTGAAATATATATGGAGAACAGAGGGTTTTCGTGGGCTCTTTAAAGGAAACGGCACTAATTGTGCTCGTATTGTTCCAAACTCTGCTGTGAAGTTCTTTAGCTACGAGTAGGCATCAAAGTATGTGTACTTGCTTTTCCTTGTGTTCAGTCAGTTGCTCTTGAAAGTTTACATTTCACAAATAGCACCACTTTTTAGGGGTTTCTTTTTTTGGTTCTATTACCTTGTTACATAATGCAATATCAGTTTGCATGTATGGTATGTTTCACTACTTACCTTTGATCAGATTTCATATGATTGCTATCAAACATTATTCAATAAACCATATTTTCAGCCCAATGTGTTATGTGTTTAATAGCATCGTTTTGGTTCAACTGTCTTGTATTAGTTCGTATTTATGATAAATTCATCTTTGATTTGATAGCTAATAGGGTTTTAGTTGCGTAGCTTTAGTTTTTTAAAAATATAAACTTCGTATAAAAATGTTCCATATCTTTGCATATTTGATATTTCAGTTTTTGAATTCTCTCAATATGAGAACATATCTTCATTATCAGCTATATTGTTGTAAGTATTCATTCACTTGACTATCTCCTATAAATAATGCAAAGATATAACCACTTCAAGAAATGTTCAACACTTCAGCCATTTAACAATCATGGTTTGTTTTGTTGGCTTTGAATGGTATTGGGTTATTAGGTTAATAGATAATAGAAACACAACACACAGGGAGAACACAAATACGCATAGGGCTACGCTCGCATATATGATGAATTCCAGACCTTCACGCTGTATGCGAATAGTAATCGGCGATTGGACTAGCTCTTTCACGCTCCAGCCTCCTACCCCTCAACAGTTTCGACGTTGTTACAACTCATCGGTGATTGGGATGTGTCTTTCACGCTCCGTCCTCCTGTCTACGCTCTGTCAACAGTCGCCACGGTGTGTTCTTATTTTATTTGTTTTGCCATATCTGTTGATTTCACACGCAACTGACCATGCCCTTGTTGAACTTTCTACGGTATGGTTCATCACTGATTTATACAGAATATATATAATGTATATTATTCTAAACATATATCACCAGAGCAAACACTAATTTTTGAAAATCAAGGATCCTTTGATTTTGGAATTCAAAGTATTTCTTGTTAGGTTAGAAAAAAAAATTATATCTCCTATCTCAATTAATGTTTGATCGTTAGTTTGATGGATTATTAATGTGTTGCTGCTCATTTTCTATGGATTTTCAAAATTTCATGTTGTAGCAGATCTTATTGTGTTGAGCTTGCATTGCGAACATCTCTCAGGTTGGTTTAGACTTTTTTTCTTTTTCTTTCCTATTCTACTCTCCTAAGAATACAAATTTTCGCATACTGAGCTTGCATTGCCAACATCTCTCAGGTTGGCTGCTGTCATGCTTCTGTTTCTGCCCATTTTCGTAGTTCCAGCAGCCCCAATACCCCTTGAATTCATCGTAGAGATCATACTATACTTTCAACGATTTATGTGCAACCATATACGTCTATTAGGGGCAAAACTTATGGCTGAATTCAAGGAGTTGCAGCACCAAGAACACTCACAAATTGTGAGTTTTGAGGCCTGCACAGGATACCCAAAACATCCATTAGCGGTTAAGTCTTGGACTGGTGAGCAGCCCCCTTTTACGCCAAAGTCTAGGACTTACTACGCACACACGCACGTTTCTTATGCACACACAAACACTTGGTATTATTTTCTGTTTCCTTATTAAGGGGCTGTTGTTGTTGCGATGCTGCTTCTGTTCTTCTTGATCCACCTAAACACACTTGCACACACTTATTTATGCATACACATATATAGGTTACATGTTGCATATCATCTATTCTGTTTTCTGGCGCCTCACACACACCTTATTTAGTTTCTTTTGACCAGGCGTGCTGCTGATTTCTTTCTGTTTTGCAGCCAAGTCAATGTATAAGTTATCTGCAAAACCTCCCACATCATAATTTTATTTAGAGTCAAGTTTAAGATCAAGCTAATCCAACTCTAGAATCAATGGGAAGTGTTTTAGGAGTGTGTATGTACATATATTATGTCTGGACTTATGCAACATTCCAAGGATTTCCCCTCACAAAATGGTTGTTGTTCCTTATTTCACAACTCGCAATTTTTCATTTTAAGCTAAGTATTACCATAGATTAGTGTTGATTTAAATGGCTAAATGTGTGTTGAATTCATTGCTAGATGTTTATGGATTAATATGCAAGGATTTGGAGTCCATTTGTTGCTTAAATTGAGGCTAAAAAGGTGCCTTTGCAGCACCAAAAACTCAATGAAAGTTGTTGCATTTTTGGACTGCACAACAATGCAGCTGCTGTTATGGATGCTTTCGATGCTGTAATTCCATCGTTTAAGCCTTGACTCACACATATTATGGAATCATAAACTTGCATATAAATTCCTAAAACATTTCCTAATAATTCAACACACATTTAGCCATTAAAACCATCATAAAACTTGGATTATACTAGTAACGAAATGGTTAAATGTGAGCTGTGAACCGATGGACAGCAACCTGCTTTTGGTTAATTGATCACAATTAAGTGGCCATTGGCCAAACTTAATTGGTCTTAAGGTCTACAACATACTTAGCCTTGGTCCATGTTCAAAGTCCTTTGGATGTAAGCTTATATAAAGTAATTGCACAGGATCGTATAATCAAAGTCCTTTGTTGTTCGATATGTATTATTAATCCTTTCCTTTTTATTAGCATTAGTGATTGACTCGCTGAAATTTTGTTCTAATGAATACACCTGATTGACATTGGTTCTGCAGGAGATTCAACAAATTTCTATTCTTGGTTTATGGAAGGATTCGAGCACTGATGTAACACTCTCTATTCTTAGGTAATTCTAAACTTTAAATATGGTTAAAATACTTAAATAGAGTTTTCAAAATTGATGAAGTTAACAAAAGTCTCATATTTGGCTTTTAAAAGTCAAATAATGAATAAATGAGACTTTAATATACCAAATCACGAAATAGCAATAAATGATGAAATATTTATATAAGTTTGATGTCTTTAAAGGATTTAGGATGTGTTGCAAAAATAATCATCGAAATCCGACATTACATGAAAGTTCATTGCTATTTTAAACAAACTTTTGGTACTTTAATGCCCAAAAGTATGAAATATCAATGAATGATGAAATATGTATATATATTTGGTCTTTTCAAAGGATTTTAGACTTGTTACAAAAAGTACCGTTAAAATTGGACGTCAAACGAAAGTTTTATTGTTATTTTATGCAAAGAATTGTAGTTTAACGAGTAAAAATACAAATTTAATGTGGGAAGTGTAATATTTTTATAGATATGCTGTTTTTAGAAGATTTTTAAGGTGTTGTGAAAGTTTCTTCGAAAACTGACTTAATTTGAAAGTTTGTTGCCATATTATGCAGTTTCATGAAAGTTGATTGCTATTTTGGGCAGATTTTTTGTGAAGGTGATCGACAGAAGGAGAGTTGTGCATGATAAGTGTTGATTTCGTATGGAAGAATATACAAGAAGAGGAATTGAATATGCATTCCTAAGATTGTAATTTACTTTTTTGTTGTATCGCTTATACATTTGATGAACTTTATTTTAGTTGTAGACATTTATGTACTTGAAATACTTTTTGATCGATATGTTATGAAATGATATTATTTTTGTTAAATTGATTGTAAGTTGAAAAACTATCACGAAACAATTAAATAAATATTTGTATTTGCATTAAATTTAAAAAATAATGAATATGTTTCTTTTGTCTAGAATATATTGCATTTATGTAATTTAAAACAATAATAAAGTGTTGCAATAGATTGATAATGGTGTTGCATTTATATAATGACAACATTTGATAAGTGTTGCAATTGATAAGTAAAGTGTTGCTATAAGTTGGTAACAATAAATTAAAAGTGTTGCTTTAGAGTATAAAAGGTGTTGCATTTAAAAAGTGTTGCATTTATAAAAAATGGCAACACTTTAAAAAGTGTTGCTTTAGAATATAAAAAGTGTTGCATTAAAAAGTGTTGCATTTATAAAATAATGGCAACACTTTTGAAAAGTGTTGCATTATCTAGTGAAAGTGTCGCTTTAGACCTAAGGCGACGTTGGCTAAGGTGGCACTACATAAAGTGTCGCATTAGGCCTATAGCAACACTTTTAAGGCCTAACACAACACTTTTCCCATGTTGCTTTAGGTTCATTTTGTTGTAGTGAATTGATCAGAAATTCAAAATTCGATTACTCATTGATCGTTGTGAATTAGGACGAAATTGTTTACAGTAGCTTCATGTTGATGATATTCAAATCATATCCAAATTTCAGCTTAATCCAATGTTGTATGAATTTTTAAAAATTTCTAGAACATCACAGATCTTCAATTTTCACCTTTTTTATCGAAATTTCTAGATTTTTTGGCAAGATTTTTTATTTGATTCACCCCCTAAGTCTCATGCCACTTGATAAACAAAGATATAGGTAAATCAATAACATTTTGATCAAATCTTGCAATTGATTGAATGATTTTTCTTAGTACATCTTTAATTACACAAATTTAAAAATGAGATATATCAAAATCATTAAGAAAATTCTCATCATAAATTTCCTTTTATACCTAATATCTAAATTTTCATCTAATTACTATATCAATCCCTGAACTAACGATTTCATCACAATATAGTTTATAAAAAAAACTATAACTAATTTTGATTTTTAATTTTTTAAAATGAAAAGATAACAGAGAAATATTCAGAATTTTAATAACCAATTGAAAAAAAAATAATTAACCAGGTCCATTATATAATAATATTAAACAAATAATTATATTAATATAAAAAAAGAGTTATCATTGATAATAAAATTAACATACAAATAGTAATAAAAAATTAATAATTTAAACAAAAATAACAAAACATAAAAATGCTATATTTGTATAATTTAATAACTAAAAAAACGAAATCCAAAAATATCTATGAAAAAAATTATAATACAAAAAAAAACAATAAGAAAAATAGAACAACAATAAAAAAGATTAGAAAATAACATAAATCGTCCCTGAAAGACAGAATGACAAAAATGTCTGTGAGACTAACGGTTAAGTTAACTTCTGTTAGTTTCAGAGACCAAAATGTTTCAACTTTCTGAGGGAGTTGACGATTAAAACCATAATTCCAAATAAACCAAAATGACAATTTATGTAATTTAGTCTTATTTATATACATTCAAAACAAGTCAAATGATTAAAGGGTCAAAACCGTATCAAAACATCAAAATAGAAAATATTGATGTAATAAATAAAGTTTAACGACAAAATCTATAATTTATACCAAACCACACAGGCAAAATTTTATAAGAGTAAATTACAAAAATGGTCCCTGTGGTTTGGTTAAAACTATGGATTTGGTTCATGGTCTTTAAAAATTGCATAAATGGTTCCTAAAAACACTAATTACTTGCAAAAATGGTCCCCCTTTCATTTAACTTTTTTTAAATGACAGTTTTGCTCTTTTCTCAATAACAAATTTGGTCCCTCAACTATGTAATTTATTTTCAGTTTTGATCCTTATAATAAATTTCTACTTTTTGATTAAATATTAAAGAGTAATATTAAAATGTTAACTTAAAATTTTTATTATTATTTATTTTTTAAAATATATTTATTTTATTATTAAATTCATCATTATTTTTACCTTTACATTTATTTAATTTACGTCACTTTTATATATCCAATTTATTAATTAAAGTTTTATTTATCTTACATTTATTTGTAAAAATATTTACACATTTTTATTTTTTATATGTTTGCATCTAATTATAGAATTGTCTTAATATTTTTTTATTTAATTATAATTTCTATGACAAAATAATAAACTTAGGGACAGTTTAATGTAACTATATTTTGTTACGTATAGTGGCGCTCAACTTATCGTTTATTCTAATTATTTTGGGGTTTTATTCATTTTGATTTAAATATTTTTAATGTAATACATTTTACTGATTTATTCGTTTTATTATGATTATTTTGTTACATTAATATGTTTCTATTTTTATTATAATTATTTTATTACATTGATATATTTGATTTAATTATGAAATATACAAACCAAAATGTATCTAAGTAAACAAAAAGTATACAATCCAAAATGTATACATCTCGTTAAATCAAAACATATAAATTTTTATGTTAAGTTTTTATAGTTTATATATTTTACTTAAAAATTACATGTAATTCGAAATGTAATAACGTTACAAAATATTTAAGATAAAAATGAATCACATGTTAATTTTATATATTTATTATTGAAAATAATAATTATGTCGAATGTATTAACGTAACAAAATATTTAACTAAAAAGAATAAATGTTAACTTTATATTATTTTTATTAGAAATTATAAATCAAAATGTAGTTAGTAACAAAATAATTAAAACAAAATGAATAAAACACTAAAAATACTGAATTTTAAGTTAACGTATTAATATAACAAAATATTAAAATGAAAATAAAAAAAATACTTAATGTGAATACAAACATATTGAAAAAAAAGATATTTAAATGAAAATGAATAAAACCCTTAATTTATATATTTTATTAAAAGATATAATTAAATCAAATTATATCAATGTAATGAAATAGTTAGATAAAAACATATAAAAAATAAAAATGTATAATAAATGAAACACAAGATTACTAATTTTTTAAATAATTAAATTGAATATATAAAGAAACATAAATAAAATATTATAATGTGATAATTTTTAATAAATATAGAATAAATATATTTTAAAAAATAAAACTGTATAACTAATAATAATAATTAATTTTTTAAATTAGCATTTAAAATTTAAACAAAACTAAAAAATAATAAAAAAGACTAAAATTGAAAATAAATTACATAGTTGAGGGACTAAAATTGTTATTGTGAAAAAGGGCAAAATCGTCATTTAAAAAAAGTTAAGAGAAAGATGGACCATTTCTGCAAGTAAATAGTGTTTTGAGGGACCATTTATGCAATTTTTAAAGACCAGGGATCATTCCTGATACATTACTTTTTCATTTTCCCGTTGTTTTTCTAAAATAATATTAATATTAATTTAAGTAACATGCATGTCATTTAATTGCTTTAATTAGACTTTATGATTGAAACTTATTATTTGTGTTTCCTAAACTAATTGAAACTATAATTAACACTCCATGCGTCCCAAAATAATTGTCCACATTTAACTTTTGAAGTCTTTCTTTATCAACTTTGACCTCAAATATATTAGTTTGTGTTATATAATACTTGATGAAAATTATACCCAATGAAAATTCCTTAAACCAAATCTTTTCATATATTTTGTATCACATATTACATAACACAAAGAAAAATATCTAATGTCAAAGTTGAATAAGAAATACTTCAAATGGCAAATGTGGACAATTATTTTGGGACGGAGGGAGTACTTATTAAAAGTTTTCAAAATTAACAATGTAAAAAATAAATAAAATAATGAACTTCAAGTTTAAATATCCCAAAAAATAAATAAATCTTAAAAAATGATTAAAAAAACTTCAAATTTAAAATTTAAAATAATCTTTTTTAAAGTTCTATGAAATGTTCTAAAGAATAAATAATTTTATGAAATAAGAACTAAAAACATTAGTATATAATAATTTTGAAAAAAAAAATTTGTTTTCAAATCTTTATGACACATTATATTAAAGTAATCATTCAATTTTCCAAATGTATTTTCTTTAATAGAATTGTGTATTAATATTTCTAAAACTTCAAAACTAAAGTTGCAAATTTTAAGATAACTTAATTTCGAATAATCTTCATTATTTTTTAAGTTGACGTTGTAATTGTTATATCAAGTTTTAATCACTTAAGCAATAGATATTTATTATTAATTAAACCATCTTCAATAAGAAAATTTATATATAGTTTAATTTAATAGTCTCTAACAAATGTATACAATTTAGATTAATATACTTTAAAAAAATTAAAAAGATAAAACAATTATCATTTAAAATTTATTTTGTTGATTTTTATGAGATTAATGATAAAACAACAACAAATAAAATAAAGTGAAGGTTCAACATTTTTGAATTAGTAATAAAAAGATAACAATTGAAATGAATCACATATGTAATAACCATAAAATAGTATATTTAAATCAATAATTCAAATATTTTGAATAACATCTAAACTGTCTTTTTTGACTTAAACATTAACTTAGAGTCGTCATTATTTAACATTGACTCAATTATTTTGTTAGTATGTCATATTTTTATTGGTTTTTTATTGTATCTTAATTTAAGAAAGGATTCCTAAGGGATCACATCTATTTATAAATATTTAATTTATAACTAATTTGTTATATCAATCCATGTAACACATGGACATTAACTGAGTATGCCACTAAATAAATTAAATGTTAGGTAAATAAAAAAAATAGGGTCATCCATATTTACGAAATTACAAAACACACCGAATAAATCATAATTTTTATAAGGGCTAAATTCTCATTTTTAATAATTAAGAATCAAAGGACGTTGAAATTTATAATTTTCCCGGTAAACAATATGTAGGTTAGAGGTGAAAATATTAAAAAGTGAAACTATTAATTATAGGGTCAACCCATTTTCACAAAAGAAAATGAATGGGACTCAATTTTGCACAAAATATTCATTGCCTCCATCCAGATGCAGGGTAAGTGTGTAAGACTTTGTAACCCCTATATAAAATAACCTATTCCTACAAAAAGAAAAGAAAAAAACCATTTTTACAAAATGATTTTAAAACAAACTCATTTTTATAATTCTTTTAGACATACATACATACATACATACATACATACATACATACATACATACATACATACATACATACATACATATATATATATATATATATATATATATATATATATATATATATATATATATATATATATATATATATATATAGTCAGGTTGAAAAAATTACCTCTCGAAATCAAGTGCACCCGAATTTCACATAGATTCACACTTTCTGTCCCCTTAAAAATTATGTGAATGGTCAATGCATATTTATGTGAATGGTCATCCATGTGAATTAGGGGTGAGCAAAAACTGAACCGGAAAACTGGGAAACCGAAAATCCAAAAAAACTGAACCAAAAAAAACCGGAGTAAATGGTTTGGTTTCGGATTCACTCTCAAAACCGAACCGAACCGGTTTTTAAATTAATTTACTTTTTATAAATATTTTATATATATTTATTGAGTTATTTATACTTTCACTCATATTTAATGTTACGTTCTACTCCTATATTAAAGGAAACATTTTTCAATTATATATATAATTGATGTTTATGATGTTAAAATGCTAATGACATTATTAATAGTTATGCTTATTTTAATTATATGTGAAGTAGAGATCAATGCTAATTAATTGGTATAAACATTATTATTATATTTCTACATGATGAAATTACTTAAATTAATTCAAAGCCTAAGTTAGTAAATTTTAAAAATTAGAGTATAAAACAACTAAATTAATATTCAATTTTATCAATTCGAAGTATCAAACTAACACATAAGTCGATTAAAAATTCAAACGTAAACAATTATTTGTTAGTGATTTATCAAATAGTGCTTAACTTTAGTAAAGAAAAACATAGGTTTAGTAAAGAAAAATTCAATTTTAGTAAAAAGTGTCTAAGAGGGTTTGAACCCAAAAACCAAACCGTTTTCGAAAAACCAAAAACCACAAAACTCACGTGTGTAAACCGGAAAACCGAACAGTTTCTCCATTTCAAAAAAAAAGGAATTCTCGGTTTGGGTTCGGTTTCGGCCAAAAACCGAACCGAACCGAACCGCCCCATGCTCACCCCTAATGTGAATGGTCTTTTTTTTTATCATTCACAAGATTTATGATTTTGCTCCTTTTGAAAAAAAGCTTTATAATGTTGTATTATACATGTCTATTAAAAAAAAATATGTGTGAATGATTATTCACATTAGGGTACGCTGGAATCTTATAGGTACGCTGATGAACCTGATTATATATATATATATATATATATATATATATATATATATATATATATATATATATATATATATATATATATATATATATATATATATATATATATATAGACATCCCTATATAGACAAAGGATCTTTTGTGAACAATTTATATAATGTGAACATTGTGAACCAACTATATTTTGACAACTAAGCAAAGATTATTTTATCCTTAAAAGGGTATTTTAGTCTAGACAAAATTCATAAGATACGGTTTATTTCTTCCATAACTTTTGGCTCCAAGAATATCTCCTATTTGTTAGGTGATATTCCGTAAAAGAAATATATAGTTTTTATTTTCTTTATTTAATTTCATTCTTTTTATATTATTAAGTAATAATGCTTAATATGATGTTTTTTCCACATAAATTCCATCGCATTTACCATTGTTTGTAACTTTTTATAGTGAATTTTCTTTTAAAAAAATTGGCTTGCATCCCTCCAATAAACGGCAGTGTTGATTTCTTTTCTACATTATCATCTTTTTACATTTTTGATATTTTGAAGGCATTCAACAAACTAGTTGGACCCGGTTTTAACAACGTTCATTGCTTTTTGTTTATTTATAAGACATCAACAGTGGGTATATTTAAGATAGATTTCGAAGGTTGATGAACTAGTTCGATCGAACCCAAATTTAACACCGTTCATTACTTTTTCATTTATTTATATCGTTTTCCTATGGTGAAAATTAGATTACGTTTCTATTTTTTTACGTAATCTGGTCGCTAGACCATATTTGTTCTAGTATATTGGGATAACCCGATGATCGATAATTGGTTAACATCGCTTCTAGTGGTGTCGATGCTCACATGGAGACCTTAATCGTGGAAGTTGCAGAGTTTATTCGCGAAGCCATTGCATATGCTTATACTTCTACCATGCTCACATCAAATATTTAAAGAGATGATTGCGTTTCACAATGTAACAAAAATACATTATATACCGACATTCATCAGATTCAAAGGGTTCATGGAATAACAAAACCACATTGCAGACCGACAAGCATCAGATCAAAGGGTTCATGGGATAACAAAAACACATTGTGGACCGAAATAAAAACACATTACGGATCGATATTCATCGGATTCAAAGGGTTCACGACGTAACAAAAACACATTGCGGACCGTCATTCATCGGATTAAAAAGATACATTTTGGACCGACATTCATAAGATTCAAAAGATGCTTCCATCTCAAATGGTTCATGACGTAACAAAAACACATTGCGGACCGTCATTCATCAGAATAAAATGATACATTTTGGACCGAGGTTCGTAAGATTCAAAAGATGCTTCCATCTCAAATGATTCATGACGTAACAAAAAACACATTGCGGACCCTCATTCATCGGATTAAAAAGATACATTTTGGACCAACATTCATAAGATTCTAAAGATGCTTCCGTCTCTAATGGTTCATGACGTAACAAAAACACATTGCGGACCGTCATTTATAGGATTAAAAATATACATTTTGGACCGGCATTCATGCGATTCAAAAGATGTTTCGGTTTCAAATGGTTCACGATGTAACAAAAACACATTACGGACCGTCATTCATCGGATTAAAAAGATAATTTTGTACCGAGATTCATAAGATTCAAAAGATGCTTCTGTCTCAAATGGTTCATGACATAACAAAAACACATTGCGGACTGTCATTCATCAGATTAAAAGATATATTTTGGACCGACATTCATAAGATTCAAAAGATGCTTCGGCTTCAAATGGTTCATGACGTAACAAAAATACATTATGAGCCGTTATTCATCGTATTAAAATATACATTTTGGACTGACATTCATAAGATTCAAAAGATGCTTAGGTTACAAATGGTTCATGACGTAACAAAAACACATTACAAACCGTCATCCATCAGATTAAAAAGATACATTTTGGACTGACATTCATAAGATTCAAAAGATGCTTCGGCTTCAAATGCTTCATGGCGTAACAAAAATACATTGCGGACTTGTCATTCATCAGATTAAAAAGACACATTTTGTACCGACATTCATAAGATTCAAAAGATGCTTTGGTGTCAAAGGGTTAGACGGCTTCAAAAAAACGTGTAGCTTCATATTTGTAGATAAAACTTTAAAAAGGTTATATCACTTCAGACGCACACCACACTTATATCTAGGATTTATTTCCTCTTAAATCTAGGAAACTCACCTGATTCACTCCATATTTCCCATTTTGCCCTTTTGTTTAATTAATTAATCAATATAATAGATGGTAATTTCTGCTTACGTGTCATTAAATTATTGGTTCACAACGTTCTCAATATATATTGTGTTCACAATCGATCCCATCCCTATGTATGTGTGTGTATATATATATATATATATATATATATATATATATATATATATATATATATATATATATATATATATATATATATATATATATATATATATATATATATAGTGTAGAACCGTAGAATCAATATCGTCCATAGATTAGATTAATCTAATTGTCTTGATTAAAACCATAAAGTTTGTAATTAGTGAAAAAAAAGATTGACATTAATGATTTTTTAATTTTTTCAGGGGTAAAAAAGGAATAGATGAAAATAGCAAAAAGATTGACATTTGTAAAATAAATATCCTTTTTCTTTAAATTAAAATAACATTAATATGATTAATTGTTAAATCAAAAAAATTATACCATAAAAACGAGAATTTTATACTCTTTAAAACGAGACCGGTCATGATATATTTTTTTCGAAAAAATTTTACGTGTTTATTTTTCGTTAAAAAAAATTTACTCAGACCACCATGCAATGTAGCATGGCCGGTATCATTCAATGTCGAATGACCACTTGATATCGTATATTCAACGTCGATGCAACACTGCATGTACATTCAAAATTAACAAAACCAAAATAATGGTCAAAATTAGTAGTCAAAAGTTGGTTGATTTAATTAGAACAGTAATGACATATTTTTTTCGAAAAAATTTTACGTGTTTATTTTTCGTAAAAAAAATATTACCAGACCACCATGCAATGTAGCATGACCGATATAATTCAATGTCGAATGAACACTTGATGTCGTATATCCAACGTCGATGCAACACTGCATGTACATTCAAAATTAACAAAACCAAAATAATGGTCAAAATTAGTAGTCAAAAGTTGGTTGATTTAATTAGAATAATAATGATATATTTTTTTCGAAAAAATTTTACGTGTTTATTTTTCGTAAAAATTTTTTTTACCTAGACCTCCATTAAATATATTTTATAGAGATCATTCAATGTCGAATTACAGTTTATATCACGCATTCAACACTGCATGTACCTTCGATATTAAAAGAGTAAAAAATGGTCAAAGTGGGCAGTCAAACTTGGTAGGCTACTATTAATTCAATGTTAATTGCATAATTATCATCTTATCCCTAATGTTATATAATAATCTAATAGTTTAGATTAGTTCTATAGTTCTGCACTAAATTAAGGTTCTGCAATGATTCTAACCCTATATATATATATATATATA
>JAANYP010003970.1:22500-28444 GCA_020465985.1 Centrapalus pauciflorus
CGATAATTTTGAGGTAACTAATTTATTTCGAGTCGTTTAATTTAGTTATTTGATTCAAGAAAATATAAGATAAATTATCAAATTTGGTTGTGATCTTTGAATGTTTAATTGCATAGCTTTTAAGAAAATATATAGACATACACGCACACATTGAGGTGAGAGTTATTCGGTGGAGCTCACTTAATGGTACATATATAAAAAAAAGGTTTTTACCGATATTAACGCTTTATTTATCTTTATTGGTTAACTTCTTGATCACAATCTTTAAATTATGTCTTCATTTTGGTTTTCTTGGGATAAAGATTTAGAAGAGCAGGTAGAAGACTTTCCAGTACTCCAAGTGAAAGACGTACAAAAGTTTTATATGAAGATCAAGAATGATCACAAGGAGGCATTATTCGCTAATGTGATCAAACATTTAAAATCTTGTTCAGGAATCATTGGTAACTCCTTTGAGGAACTTGAAGCAGCAGAACTCAAGCTTTTTGCCCGTGACTTTCAGGTTCCTAGTTTCATGTTTCCGTTTCAGAAATATTTCACAGGGTCGTTGAGCAGCTTAATTGAAGAAGATGACACATTTTTCCCGTGGTTAGACAAGCAACCTCCAAATTCTGTATTATATGTTAGTTTTGGTAGCACCAGTCAAGTAGATGAAAAAGATTTCTTGGAAATGGCTCATGGGTTGGTTAATAGCAAGCAATCCTTTATATGGGTGGTTCGACCAGGTTTCATCAAGGGTTCGACATGGATCGAACCATTGCCTAATGGGTTAATTGGTGAAAACGGTCGAATTGTAAAGTGGGCTCCACAACATCAAGTGCTAGCTCATAAGGCAACTGGTGCATTTTGGACACACTGTGGATGGAACTCGACAATGGAGAGCATATGTGAAGGTGTCGTTATGATTTGCACGCCCTTCGATATTGATCAACCACTAACAGCGAAATACATGAGCCATGTTTGGAAGGTTGCGGTGTATCTGGAGAACGGACTACAAAAAGAAGAGATATCAAGTGTAGTAAGAAGAGTAATGGCAGATGAAGAAATGAGAGGGCGAGCAAAAGCTTTGAAAGAAAAGGCAGATTCTTCTTTAATAAAGGGTGGATCTTCCTATGAATCGTTGGAGTCTCTAATTAAGTATATTTCTTCATTTTAATCAAGTTTAAATAGATGTTTTCAGTTGTTGGATGATCTTGTAAAAGACATTTTATATATGAAAATAATGGGACATGATTTGGTTCGATTTGGTTATAGTACAAGTAAGAACCATATTTTCGGTTTTGGTTATTCGTCTAGTGTATCCGTAAGAAGACGGTTACTTGTCGTTCGATCTTCAGTTACCTTCGGTTCATTTTAAAAATAATATAGATAATACATATATGGATGCATGTTTTTTTGAAATTTATTTTTCTTTAAAAAGTAAAAGACCAAATTACATAAATGGTCCCTGTGGTTTATATAAAATTACGGTTTTAGTCCCTGAAAGAATTTTATTACACCAGTAGTCCCTAAAATCGAAAAGTTGTAACATTTTGGTCCCTGAAACTAACAACAGTTAACTTGAGCCGTTAGTTTCAGGGGCATTTTTGTCTTTTTGACTTTCAAGGACCATTTATGTAATTTTCAAACTTTCAGGGACCAATTATGAAATTTTCATACTTTTCATATATATATTTATCATTTCTTTCTTTTTTATAATTTAATTATCCAAATATAACATTTTATTTTTTTCCTTTTGTTTTAATCATTAATTTTCATTTGTATGTTTATTGTTATTATTAATGTTATTTTTGTTTTATACATTACTATAATTGTTTATATACGATTATTATATGATATACATGATTCATTTTTTTCAATTATTTATTGAGAATCTAAATATTTTTCTGTTGTTTTTTTAATTTAAGAAAAATAAAAATAAAAACTAGTTGTAGTTTTTTCGTTCGGAAAATCTAAAATCGAAATGATTTATGTATTTTCTCCATTCAAAAAAAATTCAAAATAACAACGTGTTGAAGCCTTTTTCGTTTGGAAAAAGAATATAATCAAAATGCTTCGTAGTTTCTTCATTTCAAATACTTAATAAAATTTTTTAATTCTAAATGGTTTGAAAAAATCAAGAATTGGAATGGTTTATCGCTTTTTAGTCAAATAAATTATATTCCAAATGATTTGTTGTTTTAATTGAAAAAATTGAAATTTTATTGATTTTTTTATCTACGTTTAATTAAAAAAATCAGAATTATTTTTTTGACGTGAACCATTCTCATTTTTAATTAAACGTAGATAAAAAATCAATACAATTTTAATTTTTTCAATAAAAACAATAAGCCATTTGGAATTTAAATTATCTGACTAAAAAACAACGAACCATTCCAAATTCTAGCTTTTTTCAAACCATTTAGAATTAAAAAATTTTATTAAGTATTTGCAATGAAGAAACTACAAAACATTTTGATTATATTTTTTCTCCAAAAGAAAAAAGCTTCAACACGTTTTGTTATCTTGAATTTTTTTGAATGGAGAAAAGAAATAAATCATTTCGATTTTAGATTTTTCAAACGAAAAAAACTACAACTAGTTTTTATTTTCAAATTTCTTAAATGAAAAAATAATCATTGAAAAAAAATAAACCAGGTATGTCATTTAATAATCTTAAATAAATAATTATAGTAATATATAAAAAAATAACATTAATAATAACAATAAACATACAGATAAAATTAATGATTAAAACTAAAGAAATAAAAAATAAAATGTTATATTTGGATAATTAAATTATAAAAAAGAAAGAAATGATATATATATATATATATATATATATATATATATATATAGACTAAGGATCTTTTGTGAACACTTTATTCGTTGTGAACATTGTGAACAACCATAAAATAGCTTCTGAATCTTATGAATCTTGTTGAAAATAGTACTGGACTCTTCTATTAACCTATTAATACTATTGGATCCTTTGGATCTTATTGAATCCTATGAATTTGTCGAATCTTATGAATCTTGTTGCATCCTATACATCTTGTGCATCTTGTTATAAAAACTACGTACTATGAATCTTTTGAATGTTCTGAATCTTAAATAGACACTTCTATGAACCTTTTGAATCATATGAATCATATTACAAACACTTGTTGATATATATGAATGATTATATGTATTTTTCTTATTTGTTCACAACGTGCACAACGAATAACTTGTTCACAATGGATCCCATCTCTCTCTCTCTCTCTCTCTCTCTCTCTCTATATATATATATATATATATATATATATATATATATATATATATATATATATATATATATATATATGTATATATAAACGTAGCCAATGATTCACTGCTCGAGGAAGACTCCAAAGCCGGAAGACTTGTTGCATTTCCACTTTCACTCGATCCGGAAGAGACTTGCCATATATATATATATATATATATATATATATATATATATATATATATATATATATATATATGTATATATATATATGTATATATATATGTATATATATATATATATATGTATATATATATATATATGTATATATATATATGTATATATATATGTATATATATATATATATATATATATGAATAGTATGAAAATTTCATAAATGGTCCCTGAAAGTTTGAAATTTACATAAATGGTCCTTGAAAGTCAAAAAGACAAAAATGCCCCTGAAACTAACGGCTCAAGTTAACGGCCGTTTGTTTCAGGGACCAAAATGTTACAACTTTTCAATTTTAGAGACTGCTGGTGTAATAAAATTCTTTCAGAAACTAAAACCGTAATTTCATATAAACCACAGGGACTATTTATGTAATTTAGTCAAAATAAAATTATAATAATTATTCTATAGCTCATAAAAATTACGTTATAAATATCGTCAACCAACTAAAATTACGAAATTCAGTCGGAATTCTATTATTCAATATTTTCAAATGGAGTAAATGAAACTATAAACAAATGATTTTAACATAACTTTAAACGTTCGGTTTCGTTCAATTTCCCGCAGTTTCTTATAAATGAAAACTGAAATCTTCCCGTCTTTACCAGTTTTTTCATTCATACCGAACGGTTCCGCTTGGGGTTTTACTTTTTCAGTTTAGTTTGGACATCCTCAACACCCATCATATTGCCTTAAGTATTGGTTGATGACATATTCATACTAAATAAGAAAGGATCATAAAAATTATTGGAAAAACATTAATTTTGAAAAGTAGTACTTCATTTAAATAAACACAATCTATCCATATTAAATACTACTAAATGAATAAAACAGATATTTCATTTTCCAGTAACTTCTTTAGTTTGTCGTTTGTTGACATCTTATTTTGTCACATGTCATGTATATAATTTATGTGCCGTTGATTGATTAGGTTGGAAGATACTTGAAGAAATAATGACATTGGAGAGGAAAAATATCGACGAGATTGTATTTATATAAACACAACTAACAAAAATTATATATATACATACATATATATATATATATATATATATATATGTGTGTGTGTGTGTGTGTGTGTGTGTGTGTCAACAATAATATTATAAAAATTAAAATTAATAAAGAAAACGAACTTTCAATAAATTAGTAAAGAAAATATAAAATTTTAATTAAAATAAAGTTAAATTTTAAATAAAATACGAACAATAGCAAATGTAAATAAAATATTAAAACATAAGTATATTTATAAATAAAATAAGTGTGTTTATAATGAATTAAGTATATCTTTAAATAATATAATTATAAATATAAAATAGACGTTGGACCATAAATGGGTAAATAATAAAACCATAGGGACTAAAAGTGTCACAGTGAAAAAGGTAAAAATATCATTCTTACAAATTTAACTTTTGTGTCGTTAAGTTTAACGGACGAGAGACTAAAAGTGGACAAAATTAACAAATAAGGATGAAATTTGGCTTTCTTAAGGTTGATGGACTGAATCCGTTTAAACCATCAAACCACAATGACGAAAAATGTATTTTACTCTACAAATAATTTAGAGATGATGCCTTAAAAACCTTCTTTTTTTTTCAAGTCTCTACGTCTAAACACAAGTTCTCATAATTGTTCCGTTTTATGTATCCTACATCATTTGAAATTATTTTGTGCAAGTCTCTCCAATCTACATCTAGATCATTTAAAATTAGGGTTATGATCATGTTAACTTCAGAAGATTTTAAAGTGAAAAAATTTATAAAAAAGTATGTTGCATAAAACAAAACAAAGATAATATTATTCAACATACCCATGTTAATTAAGTGGTTAACTTACAACCAAAATTATAGAACATACGCAAAAGATAAAATCACAATTTTTAGACTTTTAGTTACACAATCAGATCTTCACACCATTTCCATATCTCTCATACTAATAACTTGTTCCCTAAACAAATGGCATTGAAAATTCTTTAATCATGCGCATGTCCAACCCCATAAATCAATTTAAAAATATCATAACTACATGCACTTCGCATCAACAACTTTCAAATCAACTTATATTAAATCTATGTAATAAAAGAAAACACAAATTATCACGTGGCATCACCCGTTCCATCAAAGATATTTATATTTTATTATTTCTAAAATAAAATAAAACAAAAGATAAATATGATTCATTATTTCTAATATCTATAAAGATTATTGAATATAAAAGATTAATACAAATTATTATTTCTTATATCTTTAAATATTAATAAATCTATTAAAAGTTACTTCTAAATTATATCTTATATATATACTTATTTATATATCTAATTAAAAAAATATATTATTTGTTTATAAATTTACTAATATACTAAAAATAAATACAAATCATATAAACAATATTAAATATTTATAAAGTATATATAATACGATATTAATAAAATCATGTTTTATAACATTTTATTTATTATAAAATAGTTTTACATAAAATATAAAAGTGAA
>JAANYP010003971.1:0-2500 GCA_020465985.1 Centrapalus pauciflorus
AGGTGATTAGAAGATTTGACGTTATTCTTGGATTACGAGATTATGTAGAGCAAGTCTGTCATCCTCCATAATGATCGAAAAAGTGGAGATTGTTACATTCTAAATTTCAATCATGTGGAGTTTATTTGTATTAGTTAGTTGGTTTTTATTTCCATGTAATATTATTTCCTTCCTTTGTAATTTATTTCTTGTATTTAGAAGTTGAGGGGTATAGATTGTAAACCCTTCAAAGTTAGATTTAATATTAAATAGGGTTTCCCACAACTTTGTCATCATTCTCAATTGCAAAAATACGGCCGCCGCAGACTTTGAATTCTCTTTGAGATTTTAACTTTGATTGAGTGCTTTATTCTCATTGTTTGAATAATATAATCGTTGTTTATTATTGTGAGTGCTACGATTACTATTTGGGATGATTTAACATACATATTCATTACGATAAAATGTTAAATTTCATGTACAATTATTATATACATATGTTAAAAGTTATATTACAATTAACATTCATAACTCTTATTTGATCAATTTAGTGTTGTGAATGATCTTTTTTATTAGTATTATGAATGGTCAAATAATTCATGTGAATGATCAAATAAGTGTTGTGAATGATCAAATAAATACTTTGAATGATTCTTGTGAATGATCGAATAAATGTTGTGCGAATGATCAAATGAGTGTAGAAGTAGTGTAAACAGTCAAATAATTCTTGTGAATGATCAAATAAGTGTAGAAGAATTGTAAATGATCAAAAAATTATTGTGAATGATGAAATAAATACTGTGAATAGTAAAATAATTCATGTGAATGATCAAATAAGTGTTGTGAATAATCGAATAAATACAGTGAATGGTCAAATAATTCTTGTGAATGATCAATAAGTGTAGAAGACTTGTGAATGGTCAAATAAGTGTTGTAAATGATCAAATAAGTATAGAAGACTTGTGAATGATCAAATAAGTGTTGTGAATGATCAAATAAGTGTAGAAGAAGTGTGAATGGTCAAATAATTCTTGTGAATGATCAAATAAGTGTTGTGAATGATCAAATAAGTGTAGAAGAAGTATAAATAGTCAAATAATTACTGTGAATGATAAAATAAATTTTTGTGAATGGTCAAGTAATTTTTATGAATGATAAAATAAGTGTTGTGAATGATCAAATACCTACTGTGAATGGTCAAAAAATTCTTGTGAATGATCAAATAAGTGTAGAAGACTTGCGAATGGTCAAATAAGTGTTGTGAATGATCAAATAAGTGTAGAAGAAGTGTGAATGGTCAAATAATTCTGTCAATGATCAAATAAGTGTAGAAGAAGTATAAATAGTCAAATAATTACTATGAATGATCAAATAAATTTTGTGAATGGTCAAATAATTTTTTTGAATGATAAAATAAGTGTTGTGAATGGTCAAAAAATTCTTGTGAATGATCAAAAGAATTGTGAATGGTCAAATAAGTATTGTGAATGATCAAATAAGTGTAGAAGAAGTGTGAATGGTCAAATAATTTTTGTGAATGAGTGAAAGATCAAATAAGTGTAGAAGAAGTATACATAGTCAAATAATTACTGTGAATGATCAAATAAATTTTGTGAATGGTCAAATAATTTTTGTGAATAATAAAATTAGTGTTGTGAATGATCAAATACCTACTGTGAATGATCAAAAAATTCTTGTGAATGATCAAATAAGTGTTGAAGACTTGTGAACAGTCAAATAAGTGTTGTGAATGATCAAATAAGTGTAGAAGAAGTGTGAATGGTCAAATAATTCATGTGAATGATCAAATAAGTGTTGTGAATAATTAAATAAGTGTAGAAGAAGTATAAATAGTCAAATAATTACTTTGAATGATCAAATAAATTTTGTGAATGGTCAAATAATTTTTGTGAATGATAAAATAAGTGTTATGAATGATCAAATACTTACTGGGAATGGTAAAAAAAATCTTGTGAATGATCAAATAAGTGTTGAAGAAATGTGAATGGTCAAATAAGTGTTGTGAATGATCAAATAAGTGTAGAAGAATTGTAAACAGTTAAATAACTATTGTGAATGATCAAAAAAGTGTTGTGAATGATCAATTAAGTAATTTGTATGATCAATTAAGTACTGTGAATGATCATTTTATAAGTGTTATGAACGGTCGTTGTAATTACGAAAATACCCTTCCAACTAAAAAAAGAGGGACGCGCATGAAATTTTCAACTTTTGATCACAACTCTTGTTTTTTTTAATCTTGTGGCTTCGGAAGAGTACATTTGGTACACTCAGATCTCATTGGTACTTTTTTAAACCCAAAGATATATATATATATATATATATATATATATATATATATATATATATATATATATATATATATATATATATATATATATGTGTGTGTGTGTGTGTGTGTGTGTGTGTGTGTGTGTGTGTGTGTGTGTGTGTGTGTATGCTTAGGTTATCGTGAGAAACTAAGTATATCTTGAGAAGTAATCAGAAGAACTATGATTCA
>JAANYP010003971.1:5000-41342 GCA_020465985.1 Centrapalus pauciflorus
CTTAAATATTAATAAATATCATAATCTAACACTAAAATTACATTCAAAACTTCCATTCATTAAATTATAAACTAAATGCACAAATTTGAACATCAAATGCAAAATTTTTTTAAATGCACAATTCGTACATAAAATGGATAAATTATAGCATGAGATGCGTAAATTTTTACATGAAATGCATAAATATATCGAAAACATTTAATTTTAGTATCAAATGCACAATTTTATACAGTGGATGCACAATTTTTAGAGTGGTTCTCACGTTCTTACGGTAATGAGGGGTTCTCATGTGAACCCAATCATATAAATATATATATATATATATATATATATATATATATATATATATATATATATATATATATATATATATATATATATATATATATATATATATATATATATATATATATATATATATATATATATATATATATATATATATATATATATATATATATATATATATATATAATCGTGTTGTTGGGTAACATAAACAGATCAAGAAAATAGAAAGGTTCTTAAAGTGCATTATTATTATTTATTGTTTGGTTTAACATTTCATGATTTGTTTGGGATCTTGCAAGCTAAAGAAGATTTCATTTATTTGTATTATTTGTTAAGTGAACTGATTATAATATTTCATATGAAATGATGAAAAGCCATCATCATAAAATAATTAAAATGAACCAGTGATAAGATAACATTTGCATGGGAATCTTTGAAGGTTGGAAGATGACAAACAAAAAGTCGTTTAAAAATTCGTGGTAAATATGGGGGCACGTATTTATGTTTCGTTCATGCCATAGATATGATTAGATGGCCGGCCTCCTCACGACTGTGGAAGTTAATTATATTCATATTAAAATTCATATGTGGAAATTAATTATATTTATAGTTGTGTTCGATAGAAAACAAACGTGCACTAGGAAACCATAGGAAACCAATATGGTGCATAAAAAATCCGAAATGCATCAAGAAGATTATTCAAACGCATGATAGATATATTTCTTTTACATTAATTTAGTAAATTTTAAAAATCAGATTTAATACTAAAAAGTCTTATAGTTACTCTACATGCCAATTTTGTTAGGATTTATCAATTAAACAAAAGTGATATTTTTTACAAGGAAAACATGGAGGTTTCTATTTTGACATTTTTCATGTTTACCATTTTGCCCATATGGACACCGATGCATCGATCAGATGATGCATCCGAAAAGTGATATTAATGACATCATTGTCACATTTTTCTTTTTAATGAATGTAACGGATTCAGTGTCTGCGATTGATATATATTGGTTTCCTATGGTTTCCTGATACACATTGGTTTTTCATTCAATCAACACCTATATATATATATATATATATATATATATATATATATATATATATATATATATATATATATATATCTGTGTGTGTGTATATATATATATATATGTATGCATATACACACACAAAGACATATACATACTAGTATTGTAACCGCACAAAGCGGCGGCGGTAAGAAAATTATGTTCCATTGATAATATCTTTGTTGAGTAGCAATTTCGAAAAGGAGTTGTTATAACGTACATGACTCTTCTAGTCTTTTCCTTAGTTTTTACTAATCATATATCCCTTACTCACATAGTTTTTGTTAATGACCTGAAGCCCAGTGATTAAAACTTAATCTTTTTCTCACATTAAGAAAGAGATTTAAAAAAGTGACTGATTCTAGAGAATTTATTAGGGTTGCAAATTCTGCCTCCAACCTATACAATAGAGGTTTTAAAAAGTAGAAATGTTAGTGCATAAGGAACAGAACCTTATTATAAACAAGTTTTACATCAAGTTCACAAGTTATCATTACATTTTAACAAAAATTGTGATGCATAGGTCATTATAGCAGTCACAATTAATATGAATTCTATCAACAATAATTAGCAAACAAATAGTGTTTCCTTTTGTGATTAACAAACAAATTATGAGCATTTCCTTATCGTAAACAAGTACGATAAAGTAGAGAATGTATGTGTATTATGAGATTTAAAATTAGTAGCATATACATATATAAATAGGGTTGCATGTGTGTGCTAATTAAATCAAGAAAGAAAGAACGAAATAGTTGCAGCACCACAAAATTAAGCAAAAAAAATGAGCTAAGTGTGTGTGCGGTTATTGCTGGAAATGACAACAATGACAGCAACATAACAACATAAAAACTAAGTGTTACTGGAAATGACAACAATGACAGCAACATAACAACATCAAAACTAAGTGTTATGTGCAGTGAATATGTGTGTATTTCAACTTCAAAACAGAACCCAAAAACAACAATGATATTAGGTCTATATTTATGTATTCATGTGGCCTTTGTGTGTGTAATTGTGGCAGCAAAACAGAAAGATCAGTAGCAGTAACAATAATGTGATAATAATTGAATTAAGTAGCTAATAACGTGAGTACGGAATGGTTTAATTCCAATAGCAGCAACCCCAATAGTCAATTAAAATCAAGTAATTAGTGTGTGTTTGTGTGCTGCGAGCCTGCGAAACAAAAAGAAAAGAAAAAACAGCAGGCAGCAACAACAAGAATACATACATACATCATAAGTTTAAGTGTGTGGTATGTGTGATAGCATAAGAACTCCAAGACTCGAACATAGCTAAGTCTTGGACTAATTTAAGCAAGCACAACATATATAAGCCAAGTGTGTGTGTAAGACTGTAAGATTCATTGAATCTCGGAGTGTGTGAGTGTGTGTGAAGCAGCAGCCATATAATAAGTTGGAAGTCTCTGAGTGTGCATTATAATGTTTATTTCTTTCACATTTTAACCCCCAAACGTTATTTTCTTTTATATCTTTCCATTTATCATCACAAATGCAACACTATTAATATAATTATCTAATATAACTAAATAGTAGTTTTTATAACTTTATTAAGAATTACAAAGCTAACAATGTAATTAATTGACATTTAATGTATTAATTATCATTAAACGTGTTAATTAATGTGAAGCATCAACACGCGCCTTTCTAATGAAAGATGACACTCTATTATTTTGCCAAAAAAAACTGAAGCAATACTACTAAAAATGCACGGATAAAAATTCTTATTGATACAATTACTAAGGAAAATCCTTTAATTGGAGTGAAGCTATACTAATGTGTATTTAATTTAAATACAAAATCCGAAGTAACATGGTTTCTGGAATTAGTAAACATGGAGCATATATATCACTGTTTTCAGTCTCTACCAATTCATAAAAACTTTAGTAATGTCACATACAAAAACTAATTTCGAACCCTGCCTTAATTTAGGCATACATTACCTCTGTTCCTTGCTCCAAATCGTTCAGTCTAACTGCGAGAACATGTCGTAGAAGATACCTAAATGATAGATACGATATGACTCCTTGATTTGATTCTTATATTGTAGTCAGTTTACATGCCTTCTAGTCCAGGGAAAAGGATATCTGCAAGGAGGAAGCAGAATGATACCAATTCTGCAACTTCTACAAACTATGCTGGTGAAAATTAATTATCTTTATCTTTTCGTTAATATATTTATATATATATATATATATATATATATATATATATATATATATATATATATATATATATATATATATATATATATATATATATATAGACACACACACACACACAAACACAAACTCCCAAATAGGTTTACTAAGTTACCATATGTTGTTCTTGAACAAAAAATGTCTCTAAAATGCTGCTGGTGATGTGAAAAATGATGATGTTCCTGAAACTGGTTGAAAAGAATCTGGCTGTGTTGTTGACAAGATTGCTGAAGTAGTTTCAGAATTGGAGTTGAAAGATGGAGATTGCTGATATTTTTAAAGGTTCTAAGGAATTTTTAGAATTTATTATTCAGATTGCTGATGATATTGCAGAAAATGTTTCCAAGGATTCTAATGAACAATATGAGGCTGTTATATCTGGATTACATCATTTGAATGTGACTGAATATTATAATGGGTTGTTTAATGAGCAAGCATCTACTACAGTTAAGTTATCGGCGATATTTAACAAATTTGCCATTTAGTCTATAGAAATAAACTTGAAAGAATATGAATTTGATGAAGGAAATTATCAGGTTGATGAGGCTGTTCCAGAATCGGATTACTATGATGATCAAATTAATGTAGGAGCACCAATTAAGGTTAAGTTACTGGAGGATATATAGAAATGAATTCTTCATTTGACCATAAAGTACTTATAGTCACTGTTTTTTTCTTTTATCATGAAAACTATTACTTTTACACACTAATAAGAAATAAACTAAACCATGATCATTAGAAAAATATAGTCACAACATTTTTTTGTCATGACTATTGTTTATTTTTAGTTACATAAAAACAATAAACCGTCACATTTAAATATTAATAGTCACAAATTTGTTTAATCCGTGACAAAAAAACCCCTTATATTGATTTTTTTTAATGTGAGATTGATAGCTTTTAGTCACAAAACAAATTAAATCGTGACTTGAATGTACTTATAATCATATCTTTTTCATTTTACTATTACTATTGTTTTCATTTAGACACACATAAAAACTTAATCTGTCACCTTTAAATATTAATAGTCACATGCTTGTGTGTCTTAAACTGTGACTGAAACATAATTATGGTGATATGTTTTTTTTCTTAAACCGTGATCATTAATTACTTTTATATACATAAAAAAATTAAATCGTGACAAAAAAAATACTAAGTAACATTTTTCTGTTTCATCATGAATATAAAATACTTTTACACACACATAAGAAACTACACCGTGACTATAAAATACTTATAGTCACAATAATTTTCTTATTTCATGACAATTGTTTACTTTTGGACACACTTAATGAACTCAATCATGACCATTAAATACTTATAGGCACAATGTTTTTCTTTTACCATACGTGGCTAACGAACTCCATCCTTTGGTCACACAAAGCGATTTCGTGACCATATAAGTTAGCCTTCTGTCACAGTTTATTCATGTGACTAATTCCACCATATAATTTAGACTCATACAATTAGACTTCAGGGTGTCCCTTTAGTCACCGAAAGAGATTTCCGTGACCATATATTTACCGTCACAGTTAATAACCATCACAAGATTATTATAGACATCAAACAAATAACTGTGACAAACGATGACATTTGGTAACAATGTGGCAACCGTGACAAGTCTTTGTCACGATCCTTATGTTAAACTGTGGCTTAAGGTTTGAATGTGATTTGCAATGGTCACAGTTATTGAGATATACTGTGGCTATCATAATAATACAAGATCATATATGACCCTTTAGTCACGTCAATAACAAAAACTGTGGCTAGGCAGTTTGGACAAAACCGTGACGATAGGTCATTTTTGTACTAGTGTCGGTAGAAACCAACACCAATAAATGTTCATACTTCACCGTAAATGTGGATCTGGGCAGGAGGTGGTAGATAGTGGTACCTCAGAAACAAGTAAGAAATGGTCTCTCTCCGCGTATTGTTGCACTTTTTCCAGTGGTTGGCCTGTAAAGGCAGAATACATCATGTCGATTTAGAATTGTACCTGTAAAGAAATTATCCCGTATTTGTAGTGCTTGCCCAGTTCTTTTCGAAGTGTACCTATAAAGAAATTATCCCATATAATATGTAATCAAATTCAGATAGCATAACATTTTCTTCGTCAACTAATACTTTCATGACATTACGAATAACACTTCACAACTTAAGAATTTTCATGTTTGGAAAACTCTGGAAGACATATTTTCAAAAAAAAAAAAAAAAGAAGACTTTCCAGAGTTGAAACACTACCAGATTCCACCACTAATGTTTGTGTAGGTCCCAAAAGATATCCCAAGTATATAGCCTTAAGCTGTAGAGGGGGGGGGGTGAATACAACAATTTAAAACTACACACAATTTTCTCAATGTTTGTATGTATTATCAACAAATGTTAATTACAAACGAGCTTGAATGCGGAAAGGTTCAAGATGAGATGACAGATACAACAGTATGTTTAACTAGTATAAGACAGACTTAAACTAGTTACAATGAATACACTCACTAAGAATCACTCACTGTGTTTACAAGACTCAGAGGAACAGCTTGAACAAGAACAGCTTAGACACCAAGCACTGTTTTATTCAAGCAGACTTGCATGCATGAAAAACACAATTGAATGCACGTTCACTCTTGGTTTCAGCACTTAGCTTTTTGGCTTGATCTTTCAATCCTTGGAAGTTTCTTTTTATACTCACTCAGAGGATCTAAGTGAAGCTTCTTCATTGGACGAAAGGAAAAAAAGGAATGTCTTGTTGAAAAGACAACATAAACTTTTCTGCACATTCTGAAAAGCAGACTTGTCTTCATGTGGGCAGAACTTTTGTCTTTTCACTTTGTCTACTGTTGCATTGACTTTAACTAAATAAGGAATGTCAACTTTGCGTCTTTCTTCCTTTGTTAAGGCCTATTTTGATATAAGAAAAAGGTCTGTCACCCTTTTTCAAATATCCTTTTGTCTTCATGTAACAGAACAGCGTGGGCAGGCTGAACAGTTCTGATTTCCACTTTGTCTTCGACTTTGTAAACTGATCTTGTAGTAAAAAACAATACATGAGGACTTGGAAACATATTCCATAAAGTGTTTAGCCTGTTCACAAAGAACAGGTTCTGTTCACAAAGAACATAACACTTGTAAACTGCCCAAGCTGCTCACCAGTGTAGAGCAGCGTAGACAGTTTATGTCCAGCCTGTTCAGCACACTGAACAGCTTTGACAAACTGTCTTTGTTGCAACACATGCAACATATAGAACAACTTTGGACTGATATTGCAAATCATTTTCAGGTCTTAATAAGGCATATAACAGGCCTTAAATTCAACCTTCAAATGCATCAACAGGTTTGATTTAGAATCTCCCCCTCAGATGCAGAACAGGTTTGACTAAGGCCTTTTTGTGCCTAACAATCTCCCCCTATTTGCAATAACCAGTCTAAGCTGGCCTTATCAAAAATCACTATATATTTTTACAGTACATTTGCTGAAATAAAATTACAACATCAAAGTAAAGTAAAAGATCAGTTTATATATACACTGATTCTTGATTACATATAACAACACATGTTCTTACAAAAGTACAACTGATGTACTCATGTATATTACAACTAATGCAAAAGAAAAATTACAACATATGTAATTAAAGTACGACTAATGTACAACAGATTTTGGACTGTTTGTGTTGGGAGCAGATAATGGTAAGCCTGTCCAACTGATGGACAGCTTCCATTCTTCACCTACCCAGATGGTAGATGGACTCTATTACATTGGAGGAGGACCTTCAAACGTCTTTTCAAGCTCCTCCCTTGTCTCCTCCAGATCTTGATTTTCACTTCTGATGATCATGAACTTGGGATCTTCAAGTTCTCCTCTCTTATAGAAGCCTCTGAGCTGATCCCAGACGGCTGCTCTCCACCTGCTTGACTGCCTAAATGAAACTGCAAGTCTGAAGGCTACAAGCTGTCTCAGATCCACCTTGTATAGATCTGATGCTCTCTGAAAGCATTTCTTCTGAGTTAAGGGATCTACAAAAAATGCCCCCAGCTCAGGCTCTTCAATGATCTTGCCATCTTCAAACTCTGTTCCACTAGGCAGGCTGTGATCAACTCCTTTCATCTCAATAGCATAGTCACCTTGTTCTATCAAGATGATCGAGGAGTTGTTCCATCTCAGTGTCCTTCCTTGTCCTCCTGGCCTTTATTTTTGGTTGTGTCACATAGACACCTTCACTAACTTTTTTGGAGATCTGGCCAAGATTCTTCACTCTCTCCATCAGCTTCTTGACATATGCCCTAACAGTCTTAGCAGTTTCTGACTTAGACTCACTCAGAGCAACTGCCAACTCAATCCACTCTCTGTACCCCATCTGTGCAACATCAGTGTAGTCATACGTTTCTAGTTCTGGGCCTGTTGCACCCATTCTGGTTATTTTCAACTTCCACTGACTGTCTTTTCTTGATATGGGGACAACTTTGACAATTGCTTCCTTGGCTAGCCTTCAATCACCAACATCCTGAAATTTTCTTCTAGCCAAGTTGTCAAAGTGGAATTGAGCTCTTGCAGAGGGTACTTGTGTTTTGGTCACAGAGACCAGAGCACCCTTTTCTTTTTCTGCTTCCTTCTCTCCTGATGATCCCTTAGCAGCTTCCATTAATTTCTTTTGCACTTCCAGAGAGGACATTTTGATTTTCTTTGCCTCTTGAAGTTCAAGAGACTTAGCAGCTTTGGCAGATTCTTCTTCTTTCCTTTGAGCTTCCAAGGCTTGAAGCTGTTCTTCTCTAAACTCAAAATATTTATGCATAGGAAGACCCATTTCTTTGGCCCTGGCTTTGTGAAATTTAATCTCTGCTGCTTTCTGTTGTTGGGGATCAACCGCTGCTTTTTCTTTTCCTTTAGCTGCTATAGTGACAGCAGCTTCAGGAGTTTCATCCTCCTCTTCTTCTTCTTCTAGAATCAGATGCCTCCTTCTGCTGCTTAGCCTGCCCTCAGAAATGAATTCCTCCCCCTTAGACTGAGCAGGGTTTGGAGATTCAGTCTGAGTAGGCTGAGCAGTTTGGGAAGCACCCTCCAATGTACCTGTTGCAGATGCTCCTGCTGGTTGACCAGTGAGTATTGCAGGTGCTGCTTTCTCCTTAGGAGAAGAAGTTTTCTCCCCCTTAGACTTAGTCTTCGAGGCAGATGACTTCTCCCCCTTTGAAGGAGATGTTCCAGCACCTTCAACACCTAGTCTGCCTGAAGACACAAAGTCAGCAGGCTTGCCAGCAGTTTTGGCAGCAGGCTTGGGGCCAACAAGGCTATTCAGTAAGAAAGCCAGGTTGTCCTTCACCTCTACAAGCTGGGAAAGACAGGTTTGAAGAAAAGAGGATTGGGTATCAGCAAGGGAGGTCAGCTTGACAATGTTTTCCCAATCAGAAGCTGTGAACAGCAAACTTTGAAGCTGTGCAAGATGTAGTTCAAGGGAATCTTGCACATCAGCAAGGTTTGATGACACGGAATTGGATAGGGAGCCAATCAGTATGTTCAAGCTGGCCAAAGTGGCAGGAAGAGTAGAATTGCAAGAAGTTAGGAGAGATGATAGCTGTTGAGAAATAGCTGTCATTGAGGACACAGAGTCCTGTTGTAGTGAAAGAATGGAGGAGAGGGAGGTGGAGACAGTTTGCAGCTGTGCAGTGAGGGCAAGCAGCTGTGGAGAGTTATCAAGTTGTGGAGTGGCTGGGAAGGAATCTTTGAACAGATCAAAGAAACCCTTAAGCTGTTCAGACACGGAGTCTGAAATAAGAGAGGGTAGAGAGGACATAGAGGTTTCTAAAGAACCAACTTTGTTGGTCAGCAGAGAAAGCTGATCCTTCAAAGGCAGGTCTTTAGGAGATGGAGGTGTATGGGTGGACTGTTTAGATTGGGTTGATGGAGATGAAGATGATGAGGCTGGTGTATGAGGATGTGAGGGAGAGGGAAGAGGTACATTTAAGAGAAGCTCCATAGCCTGGGCAAAAGTAATGTGGCCCAGCTTGGAGGGGTCAAAGGGTCCCTCAGCAGTGGCAGTAGCTGCATCATCAGGAGAAGGGGTAGAGGATGGTAGCCTTTCAGACACTGCTTGTTTTGCAGCACCTTCATCAAGGCCAGTGGTTGTTCCCTCTGCATTACCTTGGTGTAAAAGTACCTCATCATGGGGAGATGGGATATGCATTTCAACATCAGCAGTGGTGAAACCTGCTGATGGAATTTGCATAGAAGGGTCAGCCTCACCCAAGGGATGGTATGTTCCCTGAGGTTCATCAGCTTGGGTTGTTGGTCCCTCGGCAGCTGTTTGTTGTTAAGCAGCTGTATCATAGGGAACAGAAGTTTGAGGATGATCTGCTGATTGGTCTATACCAGCAGTGTGGGCACCTCGTGCAGACTCAGGGTGTAAAGAAGTTTGAGGTGGGGACAGTGTGGACACAGTATGGAGTGGAGAGGACTCCTGTCTTTCAATATTCTCAGCCTGTTGGGAGGCTGGAATAGTTGAGGTGGCTATCTCCGTTTGTACAACTTGCTCCTGTTGGGAGGAACCAGAGGGTTTAGGCTGACTCTGGGTGGACTCAGGTTGGAGTGAAGCATGCTCCAATTGTGCTGAACCTTCTCCCAAAATAGGAGAGCCAGCAGGGGTGGCTTCTCTTACAACTGAACCCTGTTGAGAGGGAACAGAGGAGCTGATTGTTTGGGCTGGTTTCTTTTTGGCTAGAGATTTGCGTTGGTATTGGATGGATGAAGTGGGTGATTGTGGAGAGGTGATGAGAGGTTCAGACTGGACAGGTTTAGAGACTGGGTCAGAAACAGGTGGGTTGACCTGTTCCATAGTCTCAGGTGCCACAGAGGCACCAGCCACAAAGGCTTCAGGTTCAACAAATGAACCAGGGTGAGGAGCCTGCTCCTCCTCAGCCACAGAGGCTAAAGATGCAGACTCAGACTGAGCTGTTTTGGCCTTCTTGGGGACAGGCCCAACTTTAGTGGTTGCCATGGTCCTTTTAACAAGCTTGGACCTGGCTTTGGATTTTCTCTTCGGAGCAGCTTCTGGATCCACCCTCACATAAGAGGGTCCTTCCACCAGTCCTAACAACCTCCTCATTGGTGTTGACAGAGGAGGCTCATTTGGAAGAACAACAGTGTAGAAAACTCTTTTCCCTATTACAGGGAAGGCAGCAGTATGAAGTAAAGGCTGAGAGTTGTACAAGTGCTCACCACAAATGTGCCTGAATATGAGGCTCAGAAACCTGGGGTATCGAACAGCAGCTGGTCGTGTCTTCTGCTGAACCAGGTTCCTCAAGTTCAGAAAAATCCACTTAGCCATGTCCATTGTAGTCCCATCCACCAGCTGTAGGACTATTGGGATTTCATCATGGCTGAGTTGGTCAAATGAACCAACTTTGCTGCTGAAGCACATCACCACTGAGGCAAATAGGAAACTGTAGGTAGGAGACAGATCCTTCCTGAACAGCGTAGCTCCGATTTTGGGTTCTTCTACACCGTAGAAGCGTAGCAAATTTCCCATTTGGTCATTCTCAGGTTGAGGCATGTCATATGAATCAGCAGTTGGCAGATGAAGAACCTCCCTGAGAACATCATTAGTGATCTCAATGGTCTGAGTCCCATTGAGAATAGTTCCCTTGATGACTTTGGTGTTGGGGTTGTAGGCACAAGTGTACCAAAACTCGTACACCATCTCCTGGTACAGGACACCAGGAGTAGCAGTCATGGCGTAGTTCAACGGATGAACTGTCAAAAACTCCACCATTTGGTCATAACCTTTCCCCACATAGTTTTTGGGGATTGTGAGGTTGGCAATATAGTTAGTGGGTTTGATGGTTAGCATTATGGTGACTGATGAGTGTTTATGTACATCATCACCAACAAATACTGGTAGAAAGGGATTGTTTCTTTGAGCCATTTGTGAAGGATTTTGGTTTAGAGAAGCAGAAGAGACTTAGTCGATTTAGGGTTCTTAAGGATTTCTGGAAATAGTGAGGAAGACGAAGATGAAACAGTAGGAAGTATTTATAGGATTTGAATGTGAGTGGGTATGAGAGAGAAACATTTGGGCGGTTGATTTGAAAAAGTCATTAACAGAAAACGGAACGGTTGTCCATGTCAGACCGTTTGTCAGACCACTTGAGCCCTTTTTAATCACTAACACACGTAACCCACATTATCCGCAGTAATTAAGTTAAATAAAAACAGAAATTAAGTAACTTAATTGTGAAGAAAGGTAATTAAAAACTGTTGGTCTAAGCTGTTGGTCAAACCTGTGATGAGTAGGATCATCACAAGCTGTTCAATCTTCAAGTTGTTCACTTCTTCACACTGTGCTTGCAACCTGTGTTCTAATTTAAGATCAGATTGTGTTCAATAGCTGAACAGATTACAAGATAATGTCTTGTAGATCAGTGTGAAGGAGTGAGCAGGGTGGAGAATGGACCATCAGAGCAGGCTAAATGTATAAGCTGTTATTGTTCAGCCTGTTGTATGCTCAAGCTGTTCAGGTTTTTCAGAAAAATGGCTAAGTACAGAACACACATAGCCTGTTCTGCCTAAGCTGCTCTGAGAAAACTTGAACAGTGTGAGACATACAAAGTCTTAGACCTTTGAGAACACTTAGTCACTCTTGTTTAACATGCCCAAGTTACTGACAAGGTAATTAAACATGGTTTCATCGAGAGGTTTGGTGAAAATGTCTGCAAGCTCTTCATTAGTAGAAATAAAGCTTACCTCCACATTACCTTTCTGAATGTAATCCCTGATGAAGTGATGTCTGAGCTCAATATGCTTTGTTCTTGAATGAAATACTGGATTGTTGGAAATGGCTATGGCACTTGTGTTATCACACAGAATAGGAGTTTTCCTATACACCAGTCCATAGTCTTCAAGCTGATGCTGCATCCACAGAATCTGCCCACAGCAGCTTCCAGCAGCAATGTACTCAGCTTCAGCAGTAGAAGTAGACACTGAGTTCTGCTTCTTGCTACACCAACTTATCAACTTACCACCAAGGAGTTGACATCCACCTGTTGTGCTTTTCCTATCTAGCCTGCAGCCTGCAAAATCAGAATCTGAATAACCTGTTAGTTCAAGGCTAGAGTCTTTGGGATACCAAAGACCCAAACCTGGTGTACCCTTCAGGTATCTGAAGATTCTTTTAACAGCAGCTAGATGAGATTCCTTTGGATCAGCTTGGAACCTAGCACACAAACAGGTGGCAAACATAATATCAGGTCTACTAGCAGTTAAGTATAGCAAGCTCCCAATCATACCTCGGTAAGTTGTTACTGAAACAGCTTTACCACTGGCATCAGCATCCAATTATACATTGGTTGCCATTGGGGTTTTAATAGGAGAACATTGATCAAATTTAAACTTTTTCAAGAGATCTAAAGTATACTTTCTTTGATTTATAAAAATTCCAGTTGAGGTTCGTTTAACCTGTAATCCTAAAAAGAAAGTAAGTTCTTCCATCATACTCATTTCATATTTGGATTTCATGAGTAATGAAAAATTCTTGCATAACTGCTCATTGGTAGAACCAAATATTATATCATCCACATAAATTTGAACAAGCATAATATCAGACTTCACCTTCTTTATGAACAGTGTGGTATCCACTTTACCTCTGGAATACCCATTGCTCATAAGGAATTCAGTAAGAGTGTCATACCAGGCTCTAGGGGCTTGTTTGAGACCATAGAGTGCTTTGTCCAACTTATAGACAAATCCTGGATGTTGTTCATTTTCAAAACCTGGAGGCTGCTTGACATAAACTTCTTCTTGCAGCTTCCCATTCAAAGATGCACTCTTCACATCCATTTGAAATACCTTAATGCTCTTATGAGCAGCGTAGGCTAGATACAAACAAATTCTTCTAGCCTGGCCACAGGAGCAAATGTCTCATCCATCTTATTCCTGAAAACCCATTTAGTGCCAATTATAGTTTTACCTTTAGGAGCAGGGACCAGCTTCCATACCTTGTTTCTCTCAAACTGATTGAGTTCTTCTTGCATGGCAGTGATCCAATTGGCATCTTTTAGTGCTTCATCCACTTTCTTTGGCTCCATTAGTGAAACAAAACTAGAGAACATATAGAAGTTCCCTAAGCTGTCCCACCTTGTTTGTACCCCTTTGTTGATGTCACCAATTATTTGATCATTGGGTTTACATCTGAGCCACTTAGGATCATTCTTCAATGAGGATTCTCCTGAGTTATCAGCAGCTTCAGCAGGTCTTGTTGAACAGTTCTCAAGATTTTCAGACATACTGTTGTCTTGAACCTGTTCACTTGTTGAACATGACTGACCACTGTTGAACATATCAGTAGAGGAACTAGGAAAATCAGCATTGATAGGTTCAGAACTTGCAGTTGTAAATAAGTCAGTACACTTATTCACACAGGGTGTATTGACATAATCATCATCATGCCCATCATGGTTAGCAGGTTCCACACTGGATGTAGTGGAAGCTTTTGAGTCCCCTTCACTGTTTGAATGCATGAGATCATCAAAGTTTAATTCTCCTGAAACTGATTCAGGAACAGCATTGGTGGAAGCATTCTTGGACTATTCAAATGTGACATTGATAGATTCATCTCTCACCTTTCTTTTATTGTTGTACACTCTGTAGGCTTTGGAGATAGCAGAGTAGACAACAAACACACCTTCATCAGCTTTTGGTTCAAACTTTGCCAGTTGGTCCCTTTGATTCAGAATGAAGCAGGGACACCCAAACACATGGAAGTAACTGACATTTGGCTTCCTCCCTTTGAGCAGCTCATAGGGAGTCTTGTTGAACCTTTTCACCACTAAGGATCTATTTTGGGTGAAGCAGGCAGTGTTAACAGCTTCAGTCCAAAATGATGAAGGTAAACCAGATGCACACAACATGGTTCTAGCAGCTTCAATGAGAGTTCTGTTTCTCCTTTCAGCAACGCCATATTGTTGTGGAGTTCTTACATCTGAAAAGTTTTGAGTGATTCCTTTCTCTTCACAGAAGTCTTCAAGAGTACTGTTTCTGAATTCAGTACCATGATCACTTCTAAGCTGCTTCACTTGGGCAGAGTTCAGCATTTCCATCTTTTTCACAAATCCAATAATTTCTCTAGCAGCCTCTTCTTTGCTCTTCAAGAAGATAACCCATGTGTACCTGGAGAACTCATCAACCATTACTAGAGTGTATCTTCTTCCTCCTAGACTTGGGACATTGACAGGTCCAAACAAGTCCATATGGATTAAGAAGAGAGGAGTATCAATAGAAAAGTTATGTTTGGAGTTAAAAGATGATTTCCTCTGCTTGCCTTTCTCACAAGCTGTGCAGAGTTTATCCTTAACAAAGGTTATAGAAGGCAAACCTGTCACCAACTCTTTCTTACAGAGTTTGTTAATGTTCTTGAAGTTCAGGTGTGACAGCCTTTTGTGCCATAACCAGTTTAGGTGTGCATTTGTTCTTGTGAGAAAACAGGTTTCAGTTGTGGGATCAGCAGATTGAATGTCCACAACGTATACACCTTTCTTTCGTTGAGCACACAGCACAACTTTGCCTTGGGGATCCAATATGTAACCCAGGTGCTCATCAAAGTTAACCTTGTAGCCAGCATCACACAGTTGACTTATGCTAACAAGGTTATGTTTCAGCCCAACAACATAGGCTACTCTTTAGAACACTGCAGCACCAACTTTAAGAGTTCCATATCCCTCAGTGGATCCCTGTACATTGTCACCAAAGGTGACTTTTGGCCCTTTTTCAGGCCTGAGATCACTCAGCAGGTCCTTACAACCTGTCATGTGCCCTGAGCAACCACTGTCCAAGTACCAAACCTGGGATGGTTGTTTTTCCTACAGAGTGACAAGAAGAATATTAGTAATTTTTAGGGGAACTTATCACAGAGATGAGTTCTCCTACTTCATCAACATTTGTTGATGGACTTGTGATATCAACACTAATATTCCCTATTTGAATAGTATCAGTTTGGATACCACTCTCATTGACTAAGATGTTTCCAACACTGTTTATGTTAGCAGTGAGGGAACCATCAGAGTTAGCAGGCCTCATGTCCTCAGATTCAGGACAGTTTTTGGCCAAATGTGTCTTCATTCCACATTTATAGCATTTTCTCCTTTTAGCATTTTTGGAAGAAGACCTTTCAGAAACACATTCTGAGTTATTTCTGTTGATTCTATCAGCAGGTTTAGCAAATTCATTACTTTTTGATGAATCAACAGGTTGAGTGGAAAGTTCAATAGCCACAGCTTTGCCTGTCTCTTCTTTCCTCTTTTTAGGAGGGCAGATGTCAAAGATAGGAAGCTTAATTGACTTTTGAACTTCCACAGGTTTAGGAAACCTATTCCCAACTTTCTCAGGCTGAGCAATGGCTTTGCTTTTGCCCTTCCTAAGATGTGATTGATGTTGCCTATCAACATAATCATTATTTCTGGTTTTGAAAAACTTATTCTCATTTAAAACCAGTTTACCACTATGATTAGAAAACTTATTTGAAATCACAGCAGGTTTGCCTTCAACATGAGACTTACCCTTTTTAATGGCAGACTGCTTACTTTTTGAAAACTTATTTTCAAAATGTTCAGCATTAAAAGGATTAGTATGCCTTTTACCATCAGCTTTAGACCCAGAGCATGTTTTGTCAACAGGCTTGATGTCCACAGCTGCAGTTTGGACATGTTTTCCTTTCTTTTGCTTGTGTGAATCAGCAGAGCACTTAGCAAGTTGATTTGATGGAGAACTTATTCCATCAGCAGCTTTTGAGCTAGGTTCACACGAGCTGTCAGTGTTTTGAGGCCTGACAAACCTGTCTGTTGAGATTAATTTACGATTCACTTTTTGAATAAAAGTGTTTGGAAGCTCACCAAGAGTGGACAAATCTTCTTTCAGATTATTAACCTGAACAATGGAAGCTGTTGTGTCAAGATCCCCTCCAAGATAGGCTTGGATTTGTGCAGGGATCTGCTGACTTATGCAGTGGCTGACTTTTTGTGCAGATTGGCACCAAGAGTCAACTATCTTTTGAAGCTTAGCATGTTTTATATCTGTTTCTCTCTTTTCTTCCAGTTAAATAGAGTTGATGTGTTTTAATTCATCAAGCTCAGTTTCCAACTTATGGAAACTGTCCAGTTTACTGGATTTTGTTTCAAGATCAGTTTTAAGCTTAGAGATTTCAGACAATAAAACAATATGCTTCTCAACAGCAGCTTTCAGATCAACAAGCATATATTCAAACATTTTAACTTTTTCTTCAGAACTGTAATCCATTAAATTTTGTACCTTATACATCATTGTAGGGTTCCAGTTCTCCAAGCTGCTGAAAGCTTCAGCTTCAGCCAGATCCTGTTTGAAGTTGCTTGTTGATGGGACATCAGTGTTGGCCATCAGACATTGATTGTCTTCTTCATCTGAAGATGAATCAGACTCCTCCCAGTCACAAGTCTCTGCCATGAGTCCCTTTTGTCGGTTGGAAACCACTGAGTTTTCCAACTTCCTCAGCTTAGCCATGGCCATAAGGTACTTAGCCCTATAGCCATCATCCATGTTTGTCTTGTGTGGTTTGGATGACTGACCAACAGCTTTTGACACACAGTCAGCTGCTATATGGCCAGTTTTGCCACTTTTAAAGCACTCAGCTTTGGTTTTGTCAAATGCTTTCTTTTTGATAGCATTTGAACTTCCCTGCAGCATGTTTCTTCCAAACCTTTTCTTGTTGAACCTTTTGACAAGCATGGCTATCATTTGCTCATCATCTAGTTCAGCAAGCTCTGCATTGTCTTCCTTATCAGACACTTCCTTCTTATCATCAGCCTGTTGATCAGGTTGAGTGAACACATCACCCATCTAACTTACAGTTTGTCTCACACTGGCCCCAAAGGCTGCACCTTTCTTAGACATTTCCAAGGCATTTCTCTTCTGTTGCCTTGACTGCTCATCATTCAGTAAGGATCCATATAGGTTAACAAGATCCATACTTCTGATGGTACCTGAATTTCTTAAGACGGTAGAAAAATAATTCCATTCTTCGGGCAATATGTCTAAGAATTTATTCACCAGAGTCAGGCTGTCCTTAGTGATCCCAACAGCTTTGAGATCATTAACAAGAGCAGTGAACCTGGTGTAAGTTTCTGTGAGAGTCTCCTTTGGTTTTGCAAAGAAGAGTGCATACTGTCTAACAAGATTGTTAATCCTGTTGTCCAGTGTGATTGTAGGTCCATCATAGACGGTACACAAAGTATCCCACATTTCCTTTGCAGTCTTCATCTTCTCAACCTGTTTGAACACATCATCAGGTAGAGAGATAACCAGGTTATTCCTGACCTTTGCATCCAGAGCCACCAGTCTTTTGTCTTCATCAGACCATTGAGCTTTAGCTTTCTCAAAGGTTCTGATTTCAGGAGCAGCTCCTTCAACCGCTGGAGTTATGGTTGTAACAGAGGTTGGCACATAGGGACCCTCCATTACAATCTCTGGTAGTTGTACATCCAGATTCTCTAAGTAGAGCATCATTCTGCACTTCCAACCAGAGAAGTTCTGATGATTGAACTTTGGAGGTTTGCCCATTGAACCATTGTCATAGTATGAGGAACTTGCAGCACTGTTGTCCATGGAAACTTTGGGAGAATGAGAGATCTAGAATGACACACACTCTAAACTGCTCTGATACTAGTTGTAGGTCCCAAAAGATATCCCAAGTATACAGCCTTAAGCTGTAGGGGGGGGGGTGAATACAGCTATTTAAAAACTACACACAATTTTCTCAATGTTTGTATGTATTATCAACAAATGTTAATTACAAACGAGCTTGAATGCGGAAAGGTTCAAGCTGAGATGAAAGATACAACAGTATGTTTAACTAGTCTAAGACAGACTTAAACTAGTTACAATGAATACACTCACTAAGAATCACTCACTGTGTTTACAAGACTCAGAGGAACAGCTTGAACAAGAACAGCTTAGACACCAAGCACTGTTTTATTCAAGCAGACTTGCATGCATGAAAGACACACTTGAATCCACGTTCACTCTTGGTTTCAGCACTTAGCTTTTTGGCTTGATCTTTCAATCCTTGGAAGTTTCTTTTTATACTCACTCAGAGGATCTAAGTGAAGCTTCTTCATTGGACGAAAGGAAAAAGGGAAAGTTTTGTTGAAAAGACAACATAAACTTTTCTGCACATTCTGAAAAGCAGACTTGTCTTCATGTGGGCAGAACTTTTGTCTTTTCACTTTGTCTACTGTTGCATTGGCTTTAACTAAATAAGGAATGTCAACTTTGCGTCTTTCTTCCTTTGTTAAGGCCTATTTTGATATAAGAAAAAGGTCTGTCACCCTTTTTCAAATATCCTTTTGTCTTCATGTAACAGAACAGCGTGGGCAGGATGAGCAGTTTTGATTTCCACTTTGTCTTCGACTTTGTAAACTGATCTTGTAGTCAAAAACAATACATGAGGACTTGGAAACATATTCCATAAAGTGTTTAGCCTGTTCACAAAGAACAGAACACTTGTAAACTGCCCAAGCTACTCACCAGTGTATAGCAGCATAGACAGTTTATGTCCAGCCTGTTCAGCATGGACAAACTGTCTTTGTTGCAACACATGCAACATATAGAACAGCTTTGGACTGATATTGTAAATCATTTTCAGGTCTTAATAAGGCATATAACAGGCCTTAAATTCAACCTTCAAATGCATCATTAGGTTTGATTTAAAATCTCCCCCTCAGATGCAGAACAGGTTTGACTGAGGCCTTTTTGTGCCTAACAGTTTGTTATCCTGAACTCACAATAGTCAACAGCAAAATCAGTACTTAATAAATGATGCCATTGACAACTAAAAGACAATAGATTAATTTATAAAGATATGATGTTTTCAATGAAAAATAATGATACTAAATTCATAAGCAACATGATCAGATGATGCATCCGAAAAGTGATATTAATTACATCATTGTCACATTGATTCAATGTCTGCGATTGGTAGATATATCTCCAAGCACATAACTGGGAGAAAAGAGTTGCTATCAAACCTCATAGAACAATACTGTGGAACAGTTAAGTTTGGGAATGACAATCACGCTCAGATCAAGGGATATGGTGATTTGGTTCTGAACAATCTGGTCATCAAGGATGTTGAATATGTCGAAGGATTATCTCATAATCTATTAAGCATAGGACAACTATGTGATAAAGGGCTAGAAGTCATGTTTAGGGCTAAGAATTATAGTGTCAAGAGCGGTGACGGAAATGAAAAATTAATTGGTTCCCGCAACTCAAACCTTTAGACCATCGATGTTGCTAAGCTTATGGTCAAGGATAGTATCTGCCTATTATCCAAAGCCTCTTCAAAGGACTCATGGCTATGGCATCGGAGGCTATCGCAGTTGAACTTTGAAAATCTGAACAAGTTGGTCTCAATACGATTGATTAAGGGTCTCCCAGAGCTTCGATATGAAAAGGATCACTTGTGTGGAGTGTGTGAGAATAGAAAGATGAAGAGATCATCCCATAAGCCAAAGCCTGAACCATCGACAAAAACAGTTCTGGAGTTACTGCATATGGATTTATGCGGCCCTATGCGAACGCAAAGCATAAACGGGAAGCGGTATGTGTTGGTTATCGTTGACGACTACTCACGATATATACCTGGGTCAAGTTCTATCGATCCAATGATGAGATAGCTCAAGAAATCTTCGATTTCATCAAGAGGCTTGAGACCCAACATCAGCTGTCAGTGTAATCAATTCGATTAGACAACGGCATGTATTCATGAATGTTCGGTATAGGAAGCACCTATGTGAGTCTTTGGCTTTCCAGACAGAACAGACGCGTTAAGCAAGTAAGTCAGTAAGTTCAATGTTACAGAATTCAAGAACTGGGTAGTAGAAAGTTTCCTACGATCCAAGGGTATTCACCATCAGTTCTCTGCCACACGAACTCCTCAACAGAATGTCATCATTGAAAGACGAAATCGTACCCTTGTAGAGGCTGCTCGCACCATGCTAAACTACTCAAAGCTACCACCGGTCTTGTGGGCTGAAGTCGTGTCCACAACTTGCTACACACAAAACCGCTCCATTATCCATAAGCGTTTTAACAAAACTCCGTATCAACTCTATCTGAATAAATTACCTTATATCAAATACTTGCAGGTTTTTGGTTGTAGGTGCTATGTGCTGAATGATAAGGAAAACCTCGAAAAATTCAACAAGAAAGCAGACGAAGCGATCTTTATTGGATACTCATCCAATTCAAAGGCATATCGCGTATTTAACACTGGCACCAGGACAGTCATCGAGAGTGTACATTCAAAGGCATATTCCTGAACTGGCTCTGGAAGTTGACCAGTCAGGACCTCGTGTTAGTCAAATTCCTAGAGACTTTTCTAAATATACTTCTTTCTCTTCTTCTGTTTTAATTAATTTATTTGATCTTTTTTATAATGAATTTTTTGGTCCTAATGTTTATTCTTCTTTTGTTTCATTTTCTACAGTGAACACATCTTCATCAAATTCAACTGTTCATCCACCACTTTCGACTCCATCAATCCATCCATCATCTCCTCCACCAGCTCCTTCACCAATTCATACGCCAATCCTACGCCTCAACCATCTCCACTGCCCTCCACATCATCCTCAGACATTCCACCAGTTGAATCTACTCCGACAATACCCTCACACATTATATCCAACATTATCCCTCTAGATGATCCACCAAAATTTGAACCGGAACCAGTGGTACCATCACTCGAATCCATCGATTAGAACACATCATCCATCCCCATACTAACCAGTGAGCTTCCATCCCATTCACCCCTACCACACGAGATGAAATGGACTCGTAGTCACCCAACTAAACAAATCATTGGTGATATTTCCACTGGGGTTCAAACTCGAAAGGCAACTGCTAATGAATGTCTCTTTGCGTCATTCCTTATTATGATTGAGCTTGCTCGTGTGGATGAAGCTTTGAAAGACACATACTGGATAGTAGCAATGCAAGAAGAGCTCAACCAGTTCGAACAACTAAGAGTATGGCAGTTAGTTCCCAAACCAAAAGGCCGAGCCATAATCGGGACCAAATGGATCTTCAAGAACAAACAAGAGGAAAACGACATTGTTGTAAGGAACAAGGCGAGACTAGTTGCACAGATTGAAGCTATAAGAATCTTCATGGCGTATGTGGCACACAAAGAGTTCAAAGTGTACCAAATGGACGTCAAGACCACCTTCTTGAACGGTGAACTAAATGAAGAGGTGTATGTTGAACAACCACAAGGTTTTATTGATGCAGATAAACCAGACCATGTTTATGTGCTAGATAAAACCCTCTATGGTTTGAAACAAGCACCTCGAGCTTGGTATGACAGTTTCTCTAATTTGCATATGCTGATTTTGCAGGTTGCAGAGTACACCGTAAAAACACATCAGGTGGAATTCAGTACTTGGGTGGCAGACTGGTGGGTATTCCAATAAACATAACCGTGTCTTCACATCCACAACCGAAGATGAGTACACAGTTACGTGATTATGGATTTTCTCTCACCAAGATCCTGATATATTGTGATTTTCGAAGTGCAATCATATCTTGCAATCCCGTGCAGCACTCAAGAACAAAACACACAGACATAACAGTATCATTTCAATAAAGACCATGTAGAAAAAGGGACAAAAGAACTGTATGTTTTAGGCACAGAATTTCAACTTGATGACACATATAGTAAGGCTCTAGACGAACCTCGTATTCAGTTATTAGTATCTCAAATTGGCATGTTGAATCCTCTTTATAGTTAAATATCATATATTCTCTAAATAATTCTGTTTCTAACAATTGTTATAATCGTTTGCAACTCCTTTATTTAGAAAATATTCGATGCTTCAATTTATAGGAAGGGCGACAAAATTATGTTCAGTGTCTATTTATCTATGTATGTCTATAATGATAATGAATCTGACGATCGCTATGTGAAATGTTCAGTTTGAGTGGGATACCACTTGTAAGGTCCACCCCTATCGGATCTATCAAGGCGTGACAGCGTCAAACGAGTGCGGAATCCTCGTTTAACGCTAACGGATCAAACACGAAATACACACACAGGAGAGACGGAGCCAAACACGATGCTAGTCCATAGAATATCAACCCGACAATGTGTATCGCTCCTTTGATCGCTCTGTGACTCTCTCAATCGTCTGGAATGCGGATTCTAAAAGTCCCCATCAATTTGCAAACACAAGTTCATGAAATAACCCTTATGTTCGTACATGGCCCAAGCCCACGAACTTATAAGTTCAAGGCCATGCAGATAAGTTCGTATGAACTTATCAGGACTAAGTTCGTACGAACTTATAAGCCATAAGTTTGTACCCTATGAACTTATCTTCATAAGTTCATACCTCATGAACTTATCACCATAAGTTCATACCTCATGAACTTATCCTATAAGTTCATGCCTCATGAACTTATCTAGCATTCATGAACTTAACATGCAAACATGAATACAATACACAATCAATAACCTAAGACATAAATATGAACATACAATCATGACTTGTAGTAATAAGGCCCTATGTATTACAAAAGAGTATCAATTACAAAACTATATTGCTGTCATCACACCGGATGTACCAACATATCCAGGTTTGTCAAAATTTTTATTCTATAAGGGGTTAGGGTTCAATCTAAAAGGATAATTATATATTTGAGGGGGAGTAAAGATGATATGTGTTTTTCAATTATTTTTTGATTTTTTGTTCTATTTTATTTCATCTTAATTTATTTTATTTTAGTTTATTAGTTTATTCCAAAAACCCATGATAATTCAAAAAGATTTTTAATTTTATCTTCCTTATGTTTTATTTTTATGCTTAGTTAGATTTATTACGTAATTAACAAAAAAACTCAAAAAGATTTTATTTTTTAAGATCGAAATTTTAATTTTATTTAGTTAGCTTTATTTTGTTAAAGGCCACAACTTATTATTTTTAAAGGCCCAAATTTTTTTTATATGGCCCATTTCTCTTTCAAAATGCGCTGGTCAAAGGGGCCGACCCGACCCGCCTTATAAATAGGCGGGTTGCCCTTTTCTTCTTCCCTACGCTGATTCATCTTCTTCGACGACTACCACAGCCATTCTTTTACCTGCCCACTCTGAAAATATTCTTTTACAGTCGTTTTCCTCCCATTTTCTTGCATTTTCCTTCTCATCTACTACCAGGTAACACTTTCCTACCTTTGTTTTTAAGTTTAACATGCATTTCAAAGTTTTTAAATTTTCGATTTTTCGAGGGTTTTTCCCTCTGTTTTTAGCTTTTTATGGCATTACATCATGTTTTTCAATGTTTGTGTAGTTAAGTAAAGTGTTCCTTATCATTTCTAGTGTTAGGATCTGCATTTTCATGCATTTTTTTAGCATATTGCACTATACACGTATGCATGTGCTTGCACACATTAACTGCTAAGGTGTTCTAAGTATATCTTTGTGTGACACCCTTGCCACAACAACCACCATTAACAAGACACCCAGGATTAATTACCAATACATCAATTACATAATGATCTGACTACTTAATTAAAGTGCGGAAGCAATTAAAGTACAAAATAAAGTATTACAACAATTCCATATCACTCTACGGTACTACAAAGGTTACATGTCTATGTCTAAAAACTTCCATTACATTACATTGTCCCAAATTTATTACAACAATAATCTCAACAATTAAGTTACCAAATAAGCAACTGAGTCTTCAATTCACTTCAAACAACAACCTAGCTAGATGGTCCCGCAGCTGATTTTCCTTTTCCTGTAAAAATTACAACAACTAAAACGTAAGCGAATGCTTAGTGAATACATAGATTGCGCACATTATAAATATTTATGAAGCCCCAGAGTAACCCCGACGACAAACGTCGTTTACTCTCTTCGTACACCAAGTACGGACCAGAGCCGCAGCCCCTTCGAGCCCAAAGCTCGGCATTTACACATACCATCTGAGACAAACGAACGATCAGAGATGACATACTGCCTACCGGACCTGGAGGGATCAGCTCCAGCGTCATATAGCACAGTAACATCAGAGTTAACGATGCGACCCACCGGTCCATCACTAGATGCACAACAATCGAACGGACATGCAACAAGTAAGAATGTGCATCTAAATCTACGCAAGTTAGTAGAATTCCAACCAAACAAATGAAACAACAGGTCTCAGCAGGCAAAGCTTAACATAAATCAGATATAATCATGCGAAATCTACTGTACTCACTGTGGGTGCGCTATTAATCTTTAATCAATTTTATTTCCCCTCGGGCTTTCAACCGGATCCACAAAGTACCCCACTGTGGGTTAAACAACACCACAAGGGACCTGTACGTCAGTTGTAACAACATATCGTGTCAATATCTTGTTTAATTTCATAAACAATAATTTATAAAGTTTTTGCAATATCTGATCCCCATTTCGGATCCATGTCCGAATTCGGATCCCACCCGAATTCGTACCCCAATTCGGTCCCCATGTTAAGTTCGAACAATGCCAATTTCGGACCCCATTAGGTCTCAATTCGGACCATTGCAATTTGGACCTCATCCGAATTCGGTCCCCAAAACGAATTCGGACCCCCATCCGAGTTCAACACTTAGAATATATTTTTCTGTTTTGCATGTTTATCATTTCGGATCCTGTCCGAATTCGGTCCGGATCCGAGCTCCTGTCATATCCGAATTCGGACGTCCGAGTTCATAATGGTGCAGTCTTGATATTTTCCAGATTTAATCCAAGTCATTTCTGGTACTAATTCATTACGTGAAATAACTCATACCAACTAAAAATACATCTATTTTCAACATTTTAACACCAATATTAACATCTTTATGTATCAAACCACTTCCTTTTTAACCCTTTTTCATCATTTTCGAACACACACTAAAAACACACACAAATCTCTAAAAATCATACTTCCAGGTCGAATCAGAAGCTGAAACTTGATATCTAGCATCATATATACTCGATTTAAACTAATCCATAATAAAACCAAACATGCATTAACATTTGAATCTCCAAAAATCAAATTTTCGGTTCATATAAAAACCGAACCAAAACCACCAAAATCGAAGTGTTGATGAAATTTTTACCTTAATTCGATGATTGCAGATGTTTTAGTTCCTTGAATGCAATCTGAATCCAAATTTCCAGCTTCAAATTTCAACTTTTGATGATCTTCAATGGTTTAGAGAGAGAGAGCCGAGAGAGATGAGATTTTTAGAGAGAGAGAGTTTTGTTTCAAATGAATTGAAATAACTCTTTTCCCCCCTTTTATTCCAAATTTCCATCTTTAGCACTTTTAGTCCCTCAATTTAACCGGTTCCATTAAATACTGATTTTATAAGATAAAAGAATTCTATCTTTCATCTATTATCTTAATAATTTAAATAATCATTTTCACTTAAAAATTTTAAAATTCTAAATTTCCATAATATGCAACCGACTTTATAATTAATCCAAAACTTCGTACCAACTTTCATAATTCAACTTAAATTACAAATTTAAACTTAATAACTTTAAATACAATAATTTAAATCCGAGGATGTTACAGCATGGGCTCCACCACGCTTAACTTCGTCCTCAAAGTTACTCGGATTCGAACAGTTGTGGGTATTTCCTTAACATTTCCGCCTTTGTCTCCCAAGTGTGATTCGCTCCTTTGTGATGCTTCCAACGTACAAGCACCATTTCTATCTCTTTGCTCCTTAATTTCTTCACCTTAGTATCCAATACACATTCCGGCTCTTCAACATATCGAAGCCTTTCATCAATCTGCAACTCAGCGTGATCAGCCCAATCTTCATTTTCTGCAGTGAAAGACTTCCTAAGATTCCCAACATGAAACACCGGGTGTATGCCCGACATCCCTTCAGGCAATTCTAACCGATAAGACTGATTTCCAACTTTTTCAACGATCCTAAATGGTCCGACGAATCTTGAAGCCAACTTGCCTCTCTTCACGAAACGAGTAACACCTCCCATAGGTGATACTTTCAAGTAAACCCAGTCATTCACTTCAAAGCTGATGGGTTTGTGCCTTCTGTCGTAGTAACTTTTCTGACGATCCTGGGCCGCTTTCATGTTCTGCCTGATCAACTGTATTTTCTCATTTGTTTCTTGAAGCAAGGCCGGCCCAGCAATTGGTGTTTCACCCGTTTCTCTCCAACAAGTAGGAGTCCTACATCTCCTTCCATACAGAGCCTCGAACGGTGCCTTCTTTATCGTCGCGTGGTAACTATTATTATATGAAAACTCGATCAATGGCAAATGATCGTCCCAATTACCACCAAGATCCAATATGCACGACCGCATCATATCTTCAAGCGTTAAGATGGTCCGCTCACTCTGACCATCAGTTTGCGGGCGGTAAGCTGTACTCATTGCTATCCTCGTACCCAACCCTTCTTGTAAAGCCAACCAAAAATTTGAAGTAAACCGGCTGTCCCGGTCCGATACTATGGACTTAGGCACTCCATGCCTAGAAACAATCTCGTCCATATAAATTTTAGCCAACTTTTCTAAGGAGTAACTTTCTCTTATCGGTATAAAATGTGCGGACTTAGTTAATCTATCGACTATCACCCACTCTGCATCATGTTGGCGCCTAGTCTTCGGCAGTTTTGTAACAAAATCCATAGTAATGTGCTCCCACTTCCATTCCGGAATGGGAAGCGGTTGCAGACTGCCATAAGGTTGTTGATGTTCGGCCTTTATCAACCGACAAGTTCGGCATCTCTCCACGTACTGACCTATGTCTTTCTTTAGTCTGGGCCACCAAAAGTCTGCTTTTAGGTCATTGTACATCTTGGTGCTCCCGGGATGTACAGAATACTTTGATTGATGCGCTTCTTCGATGATCACATTTCGCATCCCACCAAACTTCGGCACCCAGATCCTCCCATATATACCTTTCAAACCCGACTCACTTGTTTCCATATTCTTAATCTGCGCCCTTATATCCTCAGCACCAACATTCTCGTCTTTCAAGGCTTCCTCCTGTGCGGCCTTGACATCATCTATAATTGTGGATGTCAACATAGTAGATGTCAACATGTAACAGAAATCTTTAGCATATGCTTTGCGACTCAAAGCATCAGCCACCACGTTAGCTTTTCCGGGGTGATAAAGGATTTCGCAATCATAATCCTTTATAAGTTTCATCGATCTACGCTGTCTCATGTTAAGCTCTTTCTGACTAAAGATGTATTTCAAACTCTTATGGTCCGTGTAGAGTTGACACTTAGTCCCATATAAATAATGCCTCCATAATTTCAATGCAAACGTAACAGCTGTTAACTCAAGATCATGAGTTGAGTAGTTCTTCTCATGTTGCTTAAGCTGTCTTGAAGCATAAGCAATAACTTTCCCACGCTGCATCAGTACAGCGCCTAACCCCAGTCTTGAGGCATCCGTATACACCACGAAATCATCGTTGCCTTCAGGTAAGGCAAGTATCGGCGCTTCACTTAACATTTTCTTCAGGATCTCAAATGCCTCCTGCTGCACAGTTTCCCACACAAACGGTGCATTTTTCTTTGTTAATGCAGTCAAAGGAACTGCAATCTTAGAAAAATCCTTTATAAACCTCCGATAATATCCTGCCAACCCCAGGAAACTTCTAACTTCAGTAGCTGAACGAGGCGGTTCCCAGTTCTTTATTGCTTCAACCTTAGCTGGATCTACCGAAATCCCAGCTCCAGAAATCACATGCCCTAAAAATTTAATCTGTTGCAGCCAAAACTCACATTTTGAGAACTTGGCATACAACTTTTCCTTTCTTAACAATTCCAACAGTTCCCTCAGATGTTCAGCATGTTCGGCTTCAGACTTAGAGTATACTAAAATGTCATCTATAAAATCAATCACCGACTTGTCTAACATCGGTCTGCAAACTCGGTTCATCAAATCCATAAAAACAGCTGGGGCATTGGTTAACCCGAAAGGCATAACCAAGAACTCGTAATGCCCATAACGTGTCCTGAATGCTGTCTTAGGCACATCTTCTTCTCGAACTTTCAGTTGATGATACCCCGACCTTAAGTCGATTTTAGAAAATACACTCGCCCCATGTAATTGATCAAACAAGTCATCTATCCTCGGTAGTGGATACTTGTTCTTGATCGTCAACTTATTCAGCTCCCGGTAGTCAATGCACATTCGCATTGTGCCATCCTTCTTTTTCACGAACAATACCGGAGCTCCCCACGGCGACGAACTCGGCCGAATGAAGCCCTTGTCCAACAACTCTTGCAGCTGTGTCATCATTTCCTTCATCTCGGTTGGGGCGAGGCGATAAGGAGAACGAGCTACCGGTGCAGCTCCGGGGATCAGATCAATTCGAAACACAACTTGTCTCTCAGGCGGCATGCCAGACAAGTCTTCCGGAAACACATCCGGGAATTGTGAAACAACCGGCACATCGGCCAAAGTTCTCTTTTCTGTCTTAGCATCAATCGCATATGCTAAGTATGCATCACATCCCTTTGCAACAAGCTTTCGAGCTTTTGCAATAGTCAGCAAACACAGATCCCCGCTTCTCCTATCCCCATATATACATATCTCACGCCCCTCCGGGGTAGTTATCTTTATCATTCGGCTCTTACACACTATATGGGCTTCATTCTCGATCAACCAGTCCATTCCGACTATCACATCAAACTCGCTGAACTCTATCGGAATCAGGTCTAAATTGAAGACTACATCTTCAATTACTAACGTGCAATTTCGGTATACATGATCTACCTTAACTAAAGTATTGCTAGCAGTTTCAATATCAAGTATAGCAGACAACTTAGACAGTGGCATGGCAAGTCGTTGTGCAAAAGTAGTAGACACGAAAGAACGGTTGGCACCCGAATCAAAAAGAACTCGTGCATGCATGGAATTTACAATAAACATACCCGTGACCACCTCTGGGTTTTCCCTTGCCTCCTCTGCAGTTATCTGAAAAGCACGAGCAGGTGCCCTCTGTGACTGACCCCGGCGGTTAACTGAACCACCACTCGAACCTCCAGACGATCGTGTTGATGATGGGACAGCAGCCGTTGGAGCATTCTTTCTACAATTCCTGCTATAGTGACCCCACACCCCACACTTATAGCAAGCATCACCCTTCCTTGGGCAGTCATTCTGAAAATGGCCCAGCTCCCCACAGCAAAAACAAGCACGTCCGTTAGTGCATTTGCCAAAGTGCTCCAGATGACATTTATTGCAATACTGCGGCTCAGTGTTGATGGAGTATGCACGCGCACGAACGCGATCAGATGAACCAGATTGTCGGCGATATGACTGTTGAGGTGAGTACTGTGAAGACCGGGAAGAACCAGAATATCCTCCCTCACGTTGGCGCTTCGGCGGTGACGGCTGTGTTGGATTGGTGGAAGCAGCAGCAGACCCGATCGAGTAACCTGACATAATCAAGATCTGTTCTACATTTCTGGCAGCCTCAAGTAAGCCAGCAAATGTAGGGTAGCGGACGTTGCTCATAACCCTCCTAATCTCAATGTCAAGACCAGCCTCGAACCTGGTCACTTTCCTCTCTTCAGTATCAACTTGATGAGGCGCGAACAGACTCAGCCTCGTGAATTCCACCGCATATTGGGACACCGTCTTAGTCCCCTGTACCAGCGCCATAAACTTTGCTTCCAACCTCCGGCGCTCATCAACCGGACAGTACTGCTGAGTGAATAGGTCCTTGAACTCAGCCCAAGTCATAACAGAAATCTTCTCCAATGTCAAAGCGTTCACCATGGCATTCCACCACATGATTGCATCATTCGTGAACATAGCAGTTGCATAACGAACCATGTCCTTCTCAGCACAGTCGCTGATTCGGAATGTTCGCTCAGTTGCTGTTATCCATTCCAGTGCGGCAACAGCATCCCCTAAACCGTTAAACTCTACAGCTCCATTTCCTTTAAAATCCTTAAACCGACAACCCCTGGGCTTATTAGATGACCCAGTGTTGTCATCTTGTTCCTCATTATTTCCTTCTCTTTCTTTTTCTTTGTTCTTCCTTTTATCTTCTCTTCTCTTAGCATCGGCCTCATCTCGAGCCCGAAACTGGTCTTGTATCATCATATTCTGTTCAGCCATCATGGCTAGCATCATCTCTCTTGCTTCTTCCGGTGTCATTCCTCCAGACATGTTCTGAAAATATAAACATATAACTTGTTTAGTAACGTGTCATTTATTTATAGACACCGCCCAATTGTCCCGTATGATAGTCAATATTCTAATGATTACTAGATCGTAACCTATCTTAGTTCAGATCATTACTTAGAATCACTGTAGGTCCCGAAAGGTTCCCAAAGTATATAGTAATAAACTGTAGAGGGGGGGTGAATACAGTATTTAAAAACTACACACTCTTTTTCTCAATGTTTGTATGTATTATCAACAAATGTTAATTACAAACAAGCTTGACTGCGGAATTGTTCAAGCTGAGATGACAGAATACAACAGTATGGTTTCTAGTCTAAGACACACTCACACTAGATTACAATGAACACACTCACTAAGATGCACTCACTGTATTTTACAAGACTTTAAGGAACAGCTTTGGTAAACAGCTTAGACACACAGAAGCTTGTTTACAGAAGATTTGCATGCATGAATATCACACTTGCACGTTCACTCTTGGTTTAAGCACTTAGCTTTCTTCACATTCTTTCTGATCTTAGAAGCTTCCTTTTATACTCACTTAGAGGATCTAAGAGAAACATCTTCATTGGGCAGAATGAAAAAGGAGAAGTCTTGTTTGAAAAGACAATATAACTTTTCTGCACTTTTCTGAAAAGCAGACTTGCCTTCTCTTGTGCAGAACTTTTGTCTTTTTACTTTCTACTGTTGCATTGCCTTTAACCATTTTAGGAATGTCAACTTTGCGTCTTTCTTCCTTGTAAAGGCCTATTTTGATATAAGAAAAAGGTCTGTCACCCTTTTTCAAATATCCGTTTGTCTTCATGTAACAGAACAGCTTGGGCAGGCTGAGCGGTTCTGCTTTCCACTTTGTCTTCAACTGTGTAAACTGATCTGGTAGTTAAAAACAATACATGATGACTTGGAAACAAATTCCATAAAGTGTTTAGCCTGTTTACAAAGAACAGGTTCTGTTCACAAAGAACAGAACACTTTTAAAAATGCCCAAGCTGCTCAACAGTGTAGAGCAGCGTAGACAGTTTATGTCCAGCCTGATCAGCAGACTGATCAGCTTGGACAAACTGTTTTGGTTGCAACACATGCAACGTATAGAACAGCTTTAGACTGATATTGCAAATCATTTTCAGGTTTCAATAAGGCATATAACAGGCCTTAAATTCAACCTACAAATGTATCAACAGGTTTGATTATAAAATCTCCCCCTCAGATGTAGAGCAGGTTTGACTGAGGCCTTTTTGTGCCTAACAATCTCCCCCTATTTGCAATAACCAGTCCAAGCTGGTTTTGTCAAAAATCACTATATATTTTTACAGTACATTTGCTGAAATAAAATTACAACATTACAGTAAAGTAAAAGATCAGTTTATATATACACTGATTCTTGACTATACTTGAACAACATATGTTCTTACAAAAGTACAACTAATGTGCTAATGTATTTTACAACTAATGTAAAAAATAAAAAATTACAACTAATGTAATTGTGTACAACTAATGTACAGAGTGTACAACTTATGTACAAGATTTGGACTGTTTGAGACGGGAGCAGATAATGGCAAGCCTGTCCAACTAATGGACAGCTTCCATTCTTCACCTACCCAGATGGCAGGTGGACTTCATTCGACAGGGGGTGGCATCCCTTCTTTGAATCTTTTTAAAAGTTCTTCCCTTGTTTCTTCATGTTCTTCAAGTTCAGCTGTAAGAAACATAAAGTTAGAACTTTGGAGCTCACCTCTGTCATAAAATCCTTTCAGCTCTTCCCAGACAGCTGCTCTCCATTGGCTGGACTGACTGAAGGAGGTGGCAATTCTGAAGGCTGCAAGCTGCTTAAGACCAACTTTGTGTAGGTCAGAAGCTCTTTGAAAACATTTCTTCTGAGATAAGGGATCCACAAAAAATGCCCCTAACTCAGGCTCTTCAATCACTTTGCCATCTTCAAATTCAACTCCTTCAGGCAGGCTGTGGTCAACTCCTTTAATTTCCACAGCATAATCTCCTTGTTCAATCATCATAAGGAGTTCTTCCAGCTCTGAATCTCTCTTTTTCCTTCTGGCCTTGATTTTAGGGGATGTCACAGAGACACCCTCTTTGACTTCGTTAGGGATCAGGCCCAACTCACTCACTCTCTCCATCAGCTTCTTTATGTATGCCCTGATAGTCTTAGCCGTTTCTGACTTAGACTGGCTCAGGGCAACTGCCAGTTCCACCCATTCCCTGTAACCCATTTGAGCCACATCAGCGTGATCATATGATTCCAATTCAGGGCCTGTTGCACCCATCCTTGTGATCTGAAGTTTCCACTGAGTGCCTTTTCTTGATATGGGAACAGCTTTGACAATTCCTTCCTTGACCAGCCTTCTAGTAGCAACATCATGAAATTTCTTTTTGGCCAAGTTGTCAAAATGGAATTTGGCTCTGGCAGAAGGTACTGTTGATTTGGTCACTGAGACCTGAGTACCTTTTTCCACTTCCTTCCCTTTTTCTCCTGCTGATTGCTTGGCAGCTTCCATTATTTTCTTTTGCACCTCCAAGGTAGACATTTTTTTTTTCTTTGCTTCTTGGAGGGCAAGAGACTTAGCAGCTTTGGCAGATTGTTCTTCTTTTCTTAACTCTTCCAGAGCCTTAAGTTGTTCTTCCCTAAACTCAAAGTATTTGTGCATAGGGAGGCCCATCTCTTTGGCTCTGGCTTTGTGAAACTGAGTTTCTGCCTGTTTCTGCTCAATAGGATCCACCGCTGCCTTTCCTTTTCCTTTAGCTGCTGCTTTAGGGACAGCAGCTTCAGGAATACTTTCTTCTTCTTCTTCTTCTTCTTTTTCCTCTGAAAGAATAAGGTGCCTCCTTTTGCTGCTAGGCCTGTCCTCAGGAATGACTTCCTCACCCTTAGACTGAGCAGGGTTTGGAGAGCCAGCCTGAGTAGGCATAGCAGCTTGGGAAGCACCTTCAGCTGCACCTGTTTCTGCTGGTTGATCAGTTTGGGTTGCAGACACTGGTATCTCCTTAGGAGAAGGAATCTTCTCCCCCTTAGACTTAGTCTTCGAGGCAGATGATTTCTCCCCCTTTGAAGGAGATGATGTAGCGACTTCAACCCCTGGTCTGCCTGAAGACACAAAGTCAGCAGGCTTGCCAGCAGGTTTGGGAGGTTTAGGACCAACAAGGCTGTTCACTAAGTAAGCCAAGTTGTCCTTCACCTCACCAAGCTGGGAAAGACAGTTTTGAAGAGAATAAGAATGGGAATCAGCAAAAGTGGTCAGCTTAACAATGTTGTCTCTATCAGAAGCTGTGAACAACAAACTTTGGAGCTGTGCAAGATGAAGTTCAAGAGAATCTTGCACATCAGCAAGGTTTGATGACACAGAATTTGATAGAGAGCCTATAAGAGTGTTCAGGCTGGCCAATGTGGAAGGAATGGTAGTATTACAGGAAGTGAGGAGAGAGGATAGCTGTTGAGAAATAGCTGTCATAGAGGACACAGAGTCCTGTTGTGAGGAGAGGATAGAGGAAAGAGAGTTGGTTACATTTTGCAGCTGTGCAGTGAGTGCAAGCAGCTGTGGAGAGTGGTCAGCTTGTGGAGTAACTGGGAAGGATTCTTTAAACGTATCAAAGAATCCTTTGAGCTGCTCAGACACAGAGTCTGAGATTATGGATGGTAGGGAGTGCATGGTATGTTCCAAAGAACCAACTTTGTTGGTCAGCAATGAAAGCTGATCCTTCAAAGGCAGGTCTTTGGGAGATGGTGGTGTATGGGTGGACTGTTTGGAGTGAGTAGATGGAGAAGATGATGATGAGGCTGGTGTTTGAGGATGAGAGGGAGAAGGAAGAGAAACTTTGGACAATAGTTCCATAGCCTGGGAAAAAGTAAGGTGGCCCAGGTTAGAGGGATCAAGGGGTCCTTCAGCAGCGGCTGTAGCTGCATCATTAGGAGAAGGAGATGATGTTTGGGGCCTCTCAGATGCTGCTTGTGTTGCAGCACCCTCATGACGACCAGTGGTGGTTCCCTCTGCAGTGCCTTGGTCTAAAGGCACCTCATCATGGGGAGATGGGATATGCATTTCAACATCAGCAGTGGTGAAACCTGCTGATGGAATTTGCATTGAGGGATCAGCCTCACCAGGGGGATGGTATGATCCCTGAGGTTCATCAGCTTGTGTTGTTGGTCCCTCAGCAGCTGTTTGGTGTTGAACAGCTGAATCATGGGGAACAGAAGTTTGAGGCTGAGCTGCTGATTGGTCTATATCAGCAGCGTGGGCACCTCGTGCAGACTCAGGGTGTAAGGAGATATGAGTGGGGACAGTGTGGACTCAGTGTGGAGTGGAGAGGGCTCCTGTCTTTCAATATCCTCAGCCTGTTGGGAGGCTGGGATAGTTGATGTGGGTATCTCCATTTGTACAACTGGTTCCTGTTGGGAGGAACCAGAGGGTCTAGGCTGACTCAAGGGTGACTCAGGCTGGAGTGAAGCAGGCTCCAAATGAGCTGAACCTTCTCCCGAAATAGGAGAGGCAGCTTGGGTTGCTTCTTTTACAACTGAACCCTGTTGAGAGGGAACAGAGGAGACTGTTTTCTGGGCTAGTTTCTTTTTGGCTAATGATTTTCTTTGATAACGGATGGATGAAGTGGGTGATTGTGGAGAGGAGAGGGGATCTGTTTGGACTGGATGGGAGACTGGGTCAGGAACAGTGGGGCTGGACTGTTCCATAGTCTCTTGTGCCACAGAGGCACCAGCCACAAAGGCTTCAGGCTCAACAAATGAGCCAGGGTGAGGAATCTGCTCTTCCTCAGCCACAGAGGCTAAGGGAGCAGACTCAGCTTGAGCTGTTTTGGCCTTCTTTTTAACAGGCCTAGCTTCAGCTGCCAAGGTCCTTTTTACCAACTTAGACCTGGCTTTGGATTTTCCACCGGGAGCAGCAGTGACTGGATCCACCCTCACAGCAGAGGGTCCTTCCACTAAACCCAACAGCCTCCTCATTGGTGTTGAGAGAGGAGGCTCATTTTCCAGTACAGGAGTATGAAACACCCTATTCCCTATCACAGGGAATGCAGCAGTTTTAAGTAGGGGTTGAGAGAGATATAGATGCTCACCACAGACATGGCAGAAGATGAGACTCAGGAACCTGGGATATCTGACAGCTGCTGGTCTTGTCTCTTGTTGTACCAGGTTTCTCATGTTCAAGAAGATCCATTTGGCCATGTCAAGTGTAGTCCCATCCACCAGCTGAAGGACTATCGGCACTTCATCTCTACTAAGTTGGTCAAAGGAACCAACCTTGCTGCTGAACGACATTGCCACAGAGGCAAATAAGAAGTTGTAAGTAGGTGATAACTCCTTCCTGTACAAAGTAGCTCCAACCTTGGGTTCTGCCACACCACAGAAGCGTAGCAGATTGCCCATTTGCTCATTTTCAGGCTGAGGGAGATCATAGTTCTCAGCCACTGGAAGATGAAGAACTTCCCTCAAAAGATCGACTGTAATCTCAATGGTTTGAGTCCCATTGAGAATAGTACCCTTGATAACCTGAGTGTTTGGATTGTAGGAGCAGGTATACCAGAACTCGTATACCATCTCCTGGTA
>JAANYP010003972.1:0-24576 GCA_020465985.1 Centrapalus pauciflorus
GCATGTTCCTTGATTACTTGCATTGCTCAGGACTGCTGTGGGTGACAAGATTGCATAACTTACTTGCATATGTTTCGGTACTTATTGGTGATTGTTACTGGCTTGTATGGAAACATGTGCTGCTGCTTGTTCCTTGATTACTTAATTGTATGTTAGGAACGTAGGATAGACACTGTTAAAACTAGACCACTGCTGTTGCAGGTTCCTTGATTACTTGCATTGCTCAGGACCGCTGTGAGTGACAGATTGCATTACTTACTTGCATATGTTTCGGTACTTATTGGTGATTGCAACTAACTTGTATGGAAACATCTGCTGCTGGTTGTTCCTTGGTTACTTAATTATATGTTAGGAACTTATGATAGACACTGCTGAAACTGGACAACTGCCGCTGCATTTTCCTTGATTACTTGCATTGCTCAGGACCGCTGTGAGTGACAAGATTGCATTACTTACTTGCATATGTTTCGGTACATATTGGAGATTGTTACTAGCTTGTATGGAAACATGTGCTGCTGCTTGTTCCTTGATTACTTAATTTTATGTTAGGAACGTAGGATAAACACTGTTAAAACTAGACAACTGCTGCTGCAGGTTCCCTGATTACTTGCATTGCTCAGGTTCGCTGTGAGTGACAGATTGCATTACTTACTTGCATATGTTTCGGTACTTACTGGTGATTGCAACTGACTTGTATGGAAACATCTGCTGCTGCTTGTTCATTGGTTACTTAATTGTATGTTATGAACTTATGATAGACACTGCTGAAACTGTACAACTGATGATGCATTTTCCTTAATTACTTGCATTGCTCAGGACTGCTGTGAGTGACAGGATTGCATTACTTACTTGCATATGTTTCTGTACATATTGGTGATTGTTACTGGCGTGTATGGAAACATGTGTTGCTGCTTGTTCCTTGATTACTTAATTGTATGTTAGGAACGTAGGATAGACAATATTAAAACTAGACAACTGCTGCTGCAGGTTCCTTGATTACTTGCATTGCTCACGACCGCTGTGAGTGACAGATTGCATTACTTACTTGCATATGTTTTGGTACTTACTGGTGATTGCAACTGACTTGTATGGAAACATCTGTTGCTGCTTGTTCATTGGTTACTTAATCGTATGTTAGGAACTTATGATAGACACTGTTGAAACCGGACAACTGCTTTTGCATGTTCCTTGATTACTTGCATTGCTCAGGACCGCTGTGAGTGACAGATTGCATTACTTACTTGCATATGTTTCGGTACTTATTGGTGATTGCAACTGACTTGTATGGAAACATCTGTTGCTGCTTGTTCATTGGTTACTTAATTGTATGTTAGGAACTTATGATAGACTCTGCTGAAACCGGACAACTGCTTCTGCATGTTCCTTGATTACTTGCATTGCTCAGGACCGCTGTGAGTGACAGATTGTATTACTTACTTGCATATGTTTCGGTACTTATTGGTGATTGTTACTGAGTTGTATGGAAACATCTACTGCTGCTTGTTCCTTGATTACTTAATTGTATGTTAGGAACGTATGATAGACACTATTGAAACTGGACAACTGCTGCTGCATGTTCCTTGATTACTTGTATTGCTCAGGACGGCTGTGAGTGACAGATTGCATTACTTAGTTGCATATGTTTCGATACTTATTGGTGATTCCAACTGACATGTATGGAAACATCTGCTGCTGCTTGTTCCTTGGTTACATAATTGTATGTTAGGAACTTATGATAGACACTGCTGAAACTGGACAACTGCTGCTGCATTTTCCTTCATTACTTACATTGCTCAGGACCGCTGTGAGTGACAAGATTGCATTACTTACTTGCATATGTTTCGGTACATATTGGTGATTGTTACTGGCTTGTATGGAAACATGTGCTGTTGCTTGTTCCTTGATTACTTAATTTTATGTTAGGAACGTAGGATAGACACTGTTAAAACTAGACAACTGCTGCTGCAGGTTCCCTGATTACTTGCATTGCTCAGGACCGCTGTGAGTGACAGATTACATTACTTACTTGCATATGTTTCGGTACTTATTGGTGATTGCAACTGACTTGTATGGAAACATCTGCTGCTGCTTGTTCATTGGTTACTTAATTGTATGTTAGGAACTTATGATAGACTCTGCTGAAACCGGACAACTGCTTCTGCATGTTCCTTGATTACTTGCATTGCTCAGGACCGCTGTGAGTGACAGATTGCATTACTTACTTGCATATGTTTCGGTACTTATTGGTGATTGTTACTGAGTTGTATGGAAACATTTACTGCTGCTTGTTCCTTGATTACTTAATTGTATGTTAGGAACGTAGGATAGACAATGTTAAAACTAGACAACTGCTGCTGCAGGTTCCTTGATTACTTGCATTGCTCTGGACCGCTGTGAGTGACAGATTGCATTACTTACTTGCATATGTTTCGGTACTTATTGGTGATTGCAATTGACTTGTACGGAAATATCTGTTGCTGCTTGTTCATTGGTTACTTAATTGTATGTTAGGAACTTATGATAGACTCTGCTGAAACTGGACAACTGATGATGCATTTTCCTTAATTAATTGCATTGCTCAGGACCGCTGTGAGTGACAGGATTGCATTACTTACTTGCATATGTTTCAGTACATATTGGTGATTGTTACTGGCGTGTATGGAAACATGTGTTGCTGCTTGTTCCTTGATTACTTAATTGTATGTTAGGAACGTAGGATAGACAATATTAAAACTAGACAACTGCTGTTGAGTTCCTTGATACTTGCATTGCTCACGACCGCTGTGAGTGAACAGATTGCATTTACTCTCTGCGATATGTTCAGGTACTTACGTGTGATTGCACTGACTTGTTTGGAAACATCTGTTGCTGCTGTCATTGGTACTTAATTGTATTTATAACTTATTCATAGACACTTTGAACCCGGACAACTGCTTCTCGCAGGTTCCTTCGATTACTTGACATTGCTCAGGACCGCTGTCGAGTGACAGATTGCAGTACTTTACTTGATATTGGTTCCCGATACTTATTGGTGGGTTGCAAATGACTTGTACGGAGGAACATTCGTTGCCTGTTGTGCATTGGTTAACAAATGTATTTAGGGAACTTATGATAGGACTCTGCATGAAAAGCCGACAAACGTGCTTCTGCATGATTCCTTGATACTTGCATTGCTCATGACCGTTGGAGTGACAGATTGCATTACTTACTGGCAATGTTTCGGACTTAGTTATGATTGTTACGATTGCTATGGAAAACATCTATGCTGCTTGTTCTTGTTCTTAATGTATGTTAGGAACACTTAAGGCCCGAAATTATTATATATATATTCAGCATCAGACTTTGGATAATAAAGCAAATTTTATCCAATTATTGGTAAATAACTGATAATGTGAATCTGAAATAATTAATTATATTAAGTTATAATTAATTATGATAAATTGCCCAAAATTTAGTTGAATTAAGTTAATAATTAAAATTCAGCTAAAATGACAATTTAATGACTGAAAATATCGAAACTGACTAAAATGGGTTAAAAATTTATTAAAAGACAATTGTTGCAGATTTAGAATTTCTTTGCTAATATTTGTATCTGAAATGCAAATCGGAGTATTGGGAATAAAAGTTGGACAATTCCGGAAAATTCAGTAGAATATCTGAATTTCCCTATTTCCCTATAAATAGGAGTTACACTCCTCACTTTTAAAGTTTAGAAAATTTACTCTCCTCCTTCTCTCTAGCTTTTCTTCAAATCGAACCGTTGGAATCTCGTGTTCTATACGCCATTGGATAGAGATCGTCGAGTGCTTCGCGAATCTACCATCTAGTGTTTGATTTCGTCCGAATTTGAGGTAAGATCGACCGTTTTTCTGACTTTTGGCTCGGTTTTGAAGAGCATTTTCGAATCTGTTCTTCTTTCCTTCATTTGAAGTTGATTTGCCTCGTTTAGGACCTGTACTTGCGTGGAAATCATCCATAAACGAAGGCTATAGCTTGGACGAAGGTTAGTGACAAATTTTCCCTCATTTTTGGCTCATTTTCGTAGTTAAAAATCTGGAAAGTTGATGAAACATATAGAACAGATTCGAGACATTCAAGAGAGTGTTGAATTCGAATCTAAGCTATTAGATTCGAAATATATATGTTCGAATCTAGTGTTGTTCGAATCTATTAAGCCTGAGTTCGAGTCTAATGATCCCATGTTCGAATCTAGCTTGCCTTCGAATCTATTGTCCATTCGACTCTAAGCCCCATGTTCGAATCTAGCTTGCCTTCGAATCTATTGTCCATTCGACTCTAAGTCCCTTAATTCGAATCTATAGATTCGAAATGGCTATGGTTCGAATCTAGCACTCCTAATTCGAATCTGGTTGTTGTTGTTCCAAGTCTAAGGTTAATTCCTAAATCAGATTAAGTGATTAAACAACTTATTGTATTAAAGGTATCTTTTAATATTGAATGAACTCTTAGAAAATGAATGTCATCATTCACCTAGTTAGTAATATGATTGGCCTCGTTGCAAGGCCACATATATGAGTAATTAGGTATCATATTGATCTGTTAAGAATAAGACTCACTTTGGGACAAGAGGAACTACCTCAGACTCGATAATCAGAATTGACAATGACCTGAATAAATAACTAGGGTTATATAGATTATGACTCAGACTTGAAACTGAAATGCAGGAACCCGTCGTCTTGACAGAGTAATCTGAACTGCTTAACTAGTTAAGCATTAACTGACTTCGGACCACTGTGAGTGACAGATTTCATTAATTACTTACATATATTTCGATACTTATTGGTGAATGTACTGACTGTATGGAAACTACTGATTGATTGCTGCATATTTCTTTAATACTATATTGTATCATAGAAACGCATGTTGCCATTACTGAACTAGACACTTGAAATGACTTGATTGCATGTTCACTTTTACAATCTATGTAAATACGCATCATGCTTACTGCTTACTTGACTGTTTATATACTTGCCATTGCATATTGCATCATCTGACCGGACCGAATGTGAGATCTCCATTCACAGGAGGGAATTCTGCAGATTCCTTTCCTATCTGACTTGTTTCCATACACTTCCCGTAGGGCTTCGGCCGTACATATGGGAATACTGACCGGGTTGTCTCCCAACCTAATTACCGTCTCTGACGTGTTGACCGACAGGATCTGATAGTATGTTATATATGTGTGTGGTATTTAGTGGAACTCTGTTAACTCACTAAGCTTTGTAGCTTACTCTGTCATGACAACTCCTTTTCAGGAAAAGCAGATAAAGGCAAGATCGTAGCAGGTAGTTCATCCCAGGCTAAGTGAATCTGAATTATGATGAATAGCAGACCTTGGACTTTTGATGATGCCTATTTTGTAAAGACGGTGCGGTCTCGAGTAGCTTGTTCAGTCTTCCGCACTCTGATTGAAGATTTAGAAGCTAGTTGGACCACCATTGATCTTTAAATTAATGTTGTAATTAAGTATTTTTGCTGATGGGCCTGTGGTATTCAAACAATTAATATTATTATGAAATGAAATATTTTGTCGTGTACTGTTTGTGGAAAACTGGATGTTACAAAGTTGGTATCAGAGCAGCAGTTTAATCATCGGATTGGCCACCCGATACTTAAACTACTGGTATGATATGGACTATGTGACTCTGAATTCCCGAACAAGTCGCCGAGGCCTAGGGTAATCTAATTAGTAAAGGACTACCCGCACAACTTGACCTAAGATAGGCAAATGATGACTGATAGGATGGGGAAGGGATTGACTACTTGATACTGACTTGACCTTGATCTGACTTTGACTTGACTTTGTATCTGCCTGATTGACTGACTGCCTTCATATCTATGAATTTAGATATGATTATCTGATGTAGGAATTATGACTTGAATTGTGCTTATTGAATCAGGAAATAATAGCTATTTCCTTTATATTTTCAGCCAATGGCTGATAAAAATCCGACTGTTGCCGGTTCCTCAAGGGTTGATAAAGCTGCTGATGCTGCAGCTGATCAACACAAAGAATCTGTTCACGTAGAAGACTTAGGCACTGACCCTGAGAATACTGCTAATGACTCAAGCAGTACTGCCACCCCTGTGCCTCCCCAACAGGCTCAATTGATTGACCTTGTTCATAAGTTGAATGAGGATAACCGTAGGAAAATGCAGCTTATGATGGATAGGAACCGACTGCAGACTGATATGGCAGTTGAAGACAGATTTAGGGAGATTAAAGATCTGTTGACCAAGGGTAAAGCAGTGATGCAGACTGATGAAGTTAACCAGCGCGAAATGGAATTTAAGCGCCGTGAGGAAGAACTTAGGTTGCGAGAACTTAAGTTACAGGAATTAGAACTGAAGCATAGGGAAGAAATGTTAGCAAAGCCGAAGAAAGACAGGAAGAGGAAGCGTAGACACGTGTCCTCTGATGAAAGTGAGACTGACTCTTCTGACCATCACGTTAAGGTAGGACGTGAGTGTACGTTTGTTGATTTCAAAAAGTGTGGAGCTCGTACTTTTGCGGGGTCATCTGATCCTGTTAAGGCTATCGACTGGGTCGCTAACGTGGAGAAGGCGTTTAAACTCTCCAAGTGTAATGAAGAAGATAAGGTGACTTTTGCAACGGGAATGTTAGAAGATGGAGCTGGCCGCTAGTGGAAGTCGATTACAAATCCCATGTCTGAAGCAATGGAGAAATCCATTACTTGGGAACAATTTAAGATTCATTTGAAGGAGAAATATTGCCCCCAGGATGTCAAGCGCCAGATGGAGAAAACTCTGCTATCTTTTCAGCAAGGTACGAAATCTGTAACGGATTATGAGCTGGAATTTACCAGGCTCTCACTATTATCTGATCACCCCGTTGATACTGACGAAAGAAGAAGGGATTTGTTTGTGGATGGTCTGGAACGAGAAATCCGGAAGTTTGTGAAGTCCGGCAGACCGAAAAGTTATATTGAGGCAGTGGAAATTGCTAGGGTAGGTGAGCTTGAAATCTATCCTGAGCGAGCGTGTCCTTTTATTGCTAAATCTAGCAAGAAGGAGAAATCTGAGAAAGCTGGGAAGGAGAGATCGGAAAGGAAGAGTGAAAGTTCAAAGAAGGGAGAAAGGCAGTCTTCCAAGAGAGCTAAGTCGTTCGCTGTATCCTCGACACCAAAGCCTGCTTGTCCTCGCTGCAAGCAAACTCATGAAGGGAAATGTGATCCTGCTTTTGTTAAGTGTTACTGCTGTAAACAGAATGGTCACGACAGGTCAGAATGTCCTAGACGCGAGGAGGCTTGTCGAAACTGCGTTACGTTGGGGCATCATGCTAAAGATTGTACTCGGCCTCGATATGTTCCTCCGCCTTCATCATCACCTCAGCAATCAGTTAAGGGTTCCTCTGCTCCGAGGAATCAACCGAGAGCCTTTCAGATGACAGCCGAAGAGGCGAAAGAGACTGCTGACGTTGTCACGGGTACATTTCTTGTTAATGAATTGCCTGCCTTAATCTTATTTGACTCTGGCTCCAATCTGTCGTATGTGTCTGAAAAGTTTGCTAGGCAGTTTGATTTTGCCCCTGTGATGTTACCTGCACCCTTAGACATAGAAACTGCTAGCTCGAACTTTGTGACTGTGAATAGAGTCTTTCGTTCCTGTAAGCTAGTGATTGATGACTTTTCCTCGGACGTTGACTTGATACCGATGTGGATTAGGGAGTTCGATGTTATTATAGGAATGGACTGGCTAATGATAAACAACGCTGAAATCCTTTGTGCAAAAAGGATAATTAGAATTAGAACCCCCGAAGGAAGTGAATGTTATGTTTATGGCGATAGAAAGACTCGAGATTTAGGTCTCATATCTGTAATGAAAGCCCGGAAGTGCCTAACCAAAGGTTGTGCCGCCTTTTTAGCATATGCCTTAGATAATAAGGAAATTAAAAAGACCGTGTCCGATGTGCCTGTAGTTCGAGATTTCCCTGACGTGTTCCCGGATGACATCTCTGGTTTGCCACCAGATCGTCAAATCGAATTCCATATTGACCTTGTACCGGGTGCTGCTCCCATCGCGAAAGCCCCTTACCGTCTCGCTCCGAATGAAATGAAGGAAATGATGAGTCAGTTGCAGGAATTACTGGAAAAAGGGTTTATTCGTCCGAGTACTTCTCCTTGGGGTGCTCCGGTTCTTTTCGTTAAGAAGAAGGATGGTACCTTTCGCATGTGTATAGATTATCGGGAGCTGAATAAAGTAACAATCAAGAACCGATACCCCCTGCCAAGAATTGACGACTTGTTTGATCAACTGCAAGGGGCTAGCTACTTCTCAAAGATCGATCTCCGATCTGGTTACCATCAACTCAAAGTATTTGAGTCTGACGTACCGAAGACTGCATTTCGTACTCGTTATGGTCATTTCGAATTCCTAGTAATGCCGTTTGGTCTCACAAATGCCCCGGCAGCATTTATGGACCTCATGAATAGGGTATGTAGACCAATGCTGGATAAATCAGTGATAGTCTTCATTGATGACATCTTGATTTACTCCAAATCTGAATCTGATCATGCGATGCATTTACGAGAATTGCTAGAATTGTTACGAAAGGAACGACTCTATGCAAAATTCTCCAAATGTGAATTCTGGTTACGTCAAGTGCAGTTTCTAGGGCATATTGTCTCCGGTGAGGGAATAGCCGTAGATCCGTCGAAGGTTGAGGCGGTTCAGAAGTGGGAAGCGCCGAAAAATGTATCTGAAGTTCGTAGTTTCTTGGGTCTAGCGGGTTATTACAGAAGATTTATCCGTGATTTCTCCAAGATTGCGGTACCTTTAACCAGCCTGACAAAGAAAGAAGTCAAGTTTGAATGGAATGAATCTCAAGATCGAGCCTTCGAGACTCTGAAACGTAAGCTAGTAGAAGCGCTGATTTTGGCCTTACCTGAGGGTAATGATGATTTTGTAGTCTATAGTGATGCATCTAAGATGGGATTAGGCTGTGTACTGATGCAAAGGGATAAAGTAATTGCCTACGCATCAAGGCAGCTAAAGGCGCATGAAAAGAATTACCCGACGCATGACTTAGAGCTTGCAGCCGTGACTTTCGCACTGAAGATTTGGCGGCATTATTTGTATGGGACTAGGTGCAAGTTATATACCGATCACAAAAGTCTGAAGTATATATTTGACCAGAAAGAGCTGAATATGCGTCAAAGGCGATCTATGGAATTGATTAAAGACTACGACTGTGAAATCCTTTACCATCCTGGTAAAGCAAACATTGTAGCAGACGCCCTAAGCCGTAAGACCAGACAAGACCAATATTCTCGATGTTATGCCTTGACTTCTGTTGCTATGGAGTCTGCCTGGCCTGAATCGATTATTGCCGCTCAAACCGAAGCCATTCGGGATGAGAACTTGAAATCTGAACGCATGGTTACTTATGTGACCCAGCTGACTCTTGATAATCGTGGTCTTAGACGGTTTTTGGATAGAATATGGGTTCCCAGACTAGGAGGTATTCGGGATCGAATTCTGTCGGAAGCTCATATGTCGAAATTCTCGATACACCCTGGTTCTACCAAAATGTATCAAGATTTGAGGACAGAATATTGGTGGCCTGGAATGAAGAAGGACGTGGGGCGATATGTAGAAAATTGCATGACTTGCTTACAAGTCAAATCTGAACATCAGAAGCCGTATGGGGAACTACAACCATTGCCAATCCCGGAATGGAAGTGGGACCACATAACCATGGACTTTGTGACAAAGCTGCCAAGGACAAAGCGGAATCATGACTCTATATGGGTAATAGTGGATCGACTTACTAAGTCAGCCCATTTCCTACCCATACGAGAAGATGAACGCCTCGAAAAGTTAGCTGAATTGTACGTAAAAGAAATTGTGACTAGACATGGTGTGCCATTGTCTATAGTATCTGACCGTGACAGCAGATTTACTTCACGTTTTTGGAAGGCTTTTCAGACTGGACTAGGAACTAAACTTAAGATGAGCACCGCTTACCATCCAGAAACTGATGGGCAAAGCGAGAGGACAATTTTGACATTAGAAGATATGTTGCGTGCCTGTGTGATTGATCTCGGTGGGAGTTGGGATACCCACTTGCCGTTTGTGGAGTTTGCATATAACAATAGTTATCACTCGACTATTGGTATGCCTCCATATCAGCTTTTGTACGGACGTCGATGCAGAACTCCAACCTGTTGGAGGGAAACAGGTGAACGCCCGATCTCTGGACCAGCAATTCTGCAAGAAGCCCATGATCAGCTACAATTAATTCGGCAGCGGATACAGACTTCTCAAGACAGACAAAAGAAGTATCATGATAGAAGACGTAAGCCGATTGCGTTTGAAGTTGGAGATAAAGTGTTGCTGAAAGTTTCGCCAAAAAAAGGAATAGTAAGGTTCGGCAAACGGGGGAAGTTGAGCCCTCGATTTGTGGGTCCTTTTGAAATTCTCGAACGTATAGGATTGCAAGCCTACAGACTAAAGCTGCCTGCCGAAATGATTGGGATTCATGATGTATTTCATGTGAGTAACCTTCGAAAGTGTTTAGCTGACGCTAAAGCCGTGATTCCTTGGAAAGACGTGCAATTAGATGAGCAGTTGCGGTATGAAGAAGAGCCTGAGCGTATAATCGACCATAAAGTTTCGAAATTGCGAAGCAAGGAAATCCCAATGGTGTTAGTTCAATGGAAATATCATAAGGGATCTGCGCAAACTTGGGAACGAGAAGACGAAATTAGGCAGAAGTATCCGAAATTATTTTTGTCTTAGTAAATTCCGAGGACGGAATTAATTTAACGGGGGAAGATTGTAACGGCCCGAAATTATTATATATATATTTCAGCATCAGACTTTGGATAATAAAGCAAATTTTATCCAATTATTGGTAAATAACTGATAATGTGAATCTGAAATAATTAATTATATTAAGTTATAATTAATTATGATAAATTGCCCAAAATTTAGTTGAATTAAGTTAATAATTAAAATTCAGCTAAAATGACAATTTAATGACTGAAAATAGCGAAACTGACTAAAATGGGTTAAAAATTTATTAAAAGACAATTGTTGCAGATTTAGAATTTCTTTGCTAATATTTGTATCTGAAATGCAAATCGGAGTATTGGGAATAAAAGTTGGACAATTCCGGAAAATTCAGTAGAATATCTGAATTTCCCTATTTCCCTATAAATAGGAGTTACACTCCTCACTTTTAAAGTTTAGAAAATTTACTCTCCTCCTTCTCTCTAGCTTTTCTTCAAATCGAACCGTTGGAATCTCGTGTTCTATACGCCATTGGATAGAGATCGTCGAGTGCTTCGCGAATCTACCATCTAGTGTTTGATTTCGTCCGAATTTGAGGTAAGATCGACCGTTTTTCTGACTTTTGGCTCGGTTTTGAAGAGCATTTTCGAATCTGTTCTTCTTTCCTTCATTTGAAGTTGATTTGCCCTCGTTTAGGACCTGTACTTGCGTGGAAATCATCCATAAACGAAGGCTATAGCTTGGACGAAGGTTAGTGACAAATTTTCCCTCATTTTTTGGCTCATTTTCGTAGTTAAAAACCTGGAAAGTTGATGAAACATATAGAACAGATTCGAGACATTCAAGAGAGTGTTGAATTCGAATCTAAGCTATTAGATTCGAAATATATATGTTCGAATCTAGTGTTGTTCGAATCTATTAAGCCTGAGTTCGAGTCTAATGATCCCATGTTCGAATCTAGCTTGCCTTCGAATCTATTGTCCATTCGACTCTAAGTCCCTTGATTCGAATCTATAGATTCGAAATGGCTATGGTTCGAATCTAGCACTCCTAATTCGAATCTGGTTGTTGTTGTTCCAAGTCTAAGGTTAATTCCTAAATCAGATTAAGTGATTAAACAACCTATTGTATTAAAGGTATCTTTTAATATTGAATGAACTCTTAGAAAATGAATGTCATCATTCACCTAGTTAGTAATATGATTGGCCTCGTTGCAAGGCCACATATATGAGTAATTAGGTATCATATTGATCTGTTAAGAATAAGACTCACTTTGGGACAAGAGGAACTACCTCAGACTCGATAATCAGAATTGACAATGACCTGAATAAATAACTAGGGTTATATAGATTATGACTCAGACTTGAAACTGAAATGCAGGAACCCGTCGTCTTGACAGAGTAATCTGAACTGCTTAACTCGTTAAGCATTAACTGACTTCGGACCACTGTGAGTGACAGATTTCATTAATTACTTACATATATTTCGATACTTATTGGTGAATGTACTGACTGTATGGAAACTACTGATTGATTGCTGCATATTTCTTTAATACTATATTGTATCATAGAAACGCATGTTGCCATTACTGAACTAGACACTTGAAATGACTTGATTGCATGTTCACTTTTACAATCTATGTAAATACGCATCATGCTTACTGCTTACTTGACTGTTTATATACTTGCCATTGCATATTGCATCATCTGACCGGACCGAATGTGAGATCTCCATTCACAGGAGGGAATTCTGCAGATTCCTTTCCTATCTGACTTGTTTCCATACACTTCCCGTAGGGCTTCGGCCGTACATATGGGAATACTGACCGGGTTGTCTCCCAACCTAATTACCGTCTCTGACGTGTTGACCGACAGGATCTGATAGTATGTTATATATGTGTGTGGTATTTAGTGGAACTCTGTTAACTCACTAAGCTTTGTAGCTTACTCTGTCATGACAACTCCTTTTCAGGAAAAGCAGATAAAGGCAAGATCGTAGCAGGTAGTTCATCCCAGGCTAAGTGAATCTGGATTATGATGAATAGCAGACCTTGGACTTTTGATGATGCCTATTTTGTAAAGACGGTGCGGTCTCGGGTAGCTTGTTCAGTCTTCCGCACTCTGATTGAAGATTTAGAAGCTAGTTGGACCACCATTGATCTTTAAATTAATGTTGTAATTAAGTATTTTTGCTGATGGGCCTGTGGTATTCAAACAATTAATATTATTATGAAATGAAATATTTTGTCGTGTACTGTTTGTGGAAAACTGGATGTTACATAAAGTCCCTTCTTTAATCCATTGAATTTAATTAGTGTCTTTTGAGTTGGTTTTTGAAGCCTATAAATAGATGGCTTCCTATGTACTTTCAAATCAATTCACTTGAGAAATATATATCTTTCTTTAGAGTTTTACTCATCTTTGTGAGCTTTGTTCTTTGTTGGAGAGTTCATAGTTCAAGAACTTATCAAGATTGTGAGCAAATTCTTGTGGCGTTCTCGTATTCCTTTGGTTCTTAGTTCTTATAACTAATGGGTCAAGGACTTGCTCTAGGCGTGTTGGAGTCCCAATTATCGGGTACTTTGACGCCTATCCTATCCTATACGAAGGTTCCAAGTTACATTTAACTTGCGGGTCAACGTTTCGTATCAAATAAGTAACGAAACATATACAAGTAAGTAATGCAATCTGTCACTCACAGCGGTCCTGAGCAATGCAAGTAATCAAGGAACATGCAGAAGCAGTTGTCCGGTTTCAGCAGTGTCTATCATAAGTTCCTAACATACAATTATGTAACCAATGAACAAGCAGCAGCAGATGTTTCCATACAACTCAGTTGCAATCACCAATAAGTGCCGAAACATATGCAAGTAAGTAATGCAATCTGTCACTCACAGCGGTCCTGAGCAATGCAAGTAATCAAGGAACCTGCAGCAGCAGTTGTCTAGTTTTAACAGTGTCTATCCTACGTTCCTAACATACAATTAAGTAATCAAGGAACAAGCAGCAACACATGTTTCCATACAAGTCAGTAACCATCACCAATATGTACCGAAACATATGCAAGTAAGTAATGCAATTTTGTCACTCACAGCGGTCCTGAGCAGTGCAAGTAATCAAGGAAAATGCAACAGCAGTTGTCCAGTTTCAGCAGTGTCTATCATAAGTTCCTAACATACAATTAAGTAACCAATGAACAAGCAGCAGCAGATGTTTCCATACAAGTCAGTTGCAATCACCAATAAGTTCCGAACGATATGCAACTATGTAATGCAATATGTCACTCGCAGCGGTCCTGAGCAATACAAGTAATCAAGGAACATGCAACAGCAGTTGTCCAGTTTCAACAGTGTCTATCATGCGTTCCTAACATACAATTAAGTAATCATGGAACAAGCAGCAGCAGATGTTTCCATACAAGTCAGTAACAATCACAAGTAAGTACCGAAACATATACAAGTAAGTAATTCAATTTGTCACCCACGGCGGTGCCGAGCAATTGAAGTAATCAAGGAACATGCAGCAGCAGTTGTCCAATTTTAGCAGTGTGTATCATACGTTCCTAACATACAATTAGGTAATCAAGGAACAAGCAGCACCAGATGTTTCCATACAAGTAAATAACAATCACCAATAAGTACCGAAACATATACAAGTAAGTAATGCAATCTTTCACTCATTGCGATCCTGAGCAATGCTAGTAATCAAGGAACACGCAGCAGCAGTTGTCCAGTTTCAGCAGTGTTTACAATTAAGTAATCATGGAACAAGCAGCAGCAGATGTTTCCATACAAGTCAGTAACAATCACCAATATGTACCGTAACATATGCAAGTAAGTAATGCAATCTGTCACTCACAGCGGTCCTGAGCGATGCAAGTAATCAAGGTAAATTCAGCAGCAGTAGTCCAGTTTCAGCAGTGTCTATCTTACGTTCATAGCATACAATTAAGTAATGTAGGAACAAGCAGCAGTAGATATTTCCATACAAGTCATTAACAATCACCAATAAGTAACGAAACATATACAAGTAAGTGATGCAATCTGTCACTCACAGCGGTCCTGAGCAATGCAAGTAATCAAGGAACATGCAGAAGCAGTTGTCCGGTTTCAGCAGTGTCTATCATAAGTTCCTAACATACAATTAAGTAACCAATGAACAAGCAGCAGCAGATGTTTCCATACAACTCAGTTGCAATCACCAATAAGTGCCGAAACATATGGAAGTAAGTAATGCAATCTGTCACTCACAGCGGTCCTGAGCAATGCAAGTAATCAAGGAACCTGCAGCAGCAGTTGTCTAGTTTTAACAGTGTCTATCCTACGTTCCTAACATACAATTAAGTAATCAAGGAACAAGCAGCAGCACATGTTTCCATACAAGTCAGTAACCATCACCAATATGTACCGAAACATATGCAAGTAAGTAATGCAATTTTGTCACTCACAGCGGTCCTGAGCAGTGCAAGTAATCAAGGAAAATGCAGCAGCAGTTGTCCAGTTTCAGTAGTGTCTATCATAAGTTCCTAACATACAATTAAGTAACCAATGAACAAGCAGCAGCAGATGTTTCCATACAAGTCAGTTGCAATCACCAATAAGTTCCGAACGATATGCAACTATGTAATGCAATATGTCACTCGCAGCAGTCCTGAGCAATACAAGTAATCAAGGAACATGCAACAGCAGTTGTCCAGTTTCAACAGTGTCTAGCATGCGTTCCTAACATACAATTAAGTAATCATGGAACAAGCAGCAGCAGATGTTTCCATACAAGTCAGTAACAATCACCAATAAGTACCGAAACATATACAAGTAAGTAATTTAATCTGTCACCCACGGCGGTGCCGAGCAATGGAAGTAATCAAGGAACATGCAGCAGCAGTTGTCCAATTTTAGCAGTGTCTATCATACGTTACTAACATACAATTAGGTAATCAAGGAACAAGCAGCACCAGATGTTTCCATACAAGTAAATAACAATCACCAATAAGTACCGAAACATATGCAAGTAAGTAATGCAGTCTGTCACTCATTGCGGTCCTGAGCAATGCTAGTAATCAAGGAACACGCAGCAGCAGTTGTCCAGTTTCAGCAGTGTCTACAATTAAGTAATCAAGGAACAAGCAGCAGCAGATGCTTCCATACAACAGTAACAATCACCAATATGTACCGTAACATATGCAAGTAAGTAATGCAATCTATCACTCACAGCGGTCCTGGGCGATGCAAGTAATCAAGGTAAATTCAGCAGCAGTAGTCCAGTTTCAGTAGTGGCTATCGTACGTTCCTAGCATACAGTTAAGTAATCAAGGAACAAGCAGCAGCAGACATTTCCATACAAGCCAGTAACAATCACCAATAACTACCGAAACATATGCAAGTAAGTAATGCAATCTGTCACTCACAGCGGTCCTGAGCAATGCAAGTAATCAAGGAACATGCAGAAGCAGTTGTCCGGTTTCAGCAGTGTCTATCATAAGTTCCTAACATACAATTAAGTAACCAATGAACAAGCAGCAGCAGATGTTTCCATACAAGTCAGTTGCAATCACCAATAAGTACAGAAACATATGCAAGTAAGTAATGCAATCTGTCACTCACAGCGGTCCTGAGCAATGCAAGTAATCAAGGAACATGCAGAAGCAGTTGTCCGGTTTCAGCAGTGTCTATCATAAGTTCCTAACATACAATTAAGTAACCAATGAACAAGCAGCAGCAGATGCTTCCATACAAGTCAGTTGCAATCACCAATAAGTACCGAAACATATGCAACTAAGTAATGCAATCTGTCACTCACAGCGGTCTTGAGCAATACAAGTAATCAAGGTAATTGCAGCAGCAGTAGTCCAGTTTCAGCAGTGTCTATCTTACGTTCCTAGCATAAAATTAAGAAATCAAGGAACAAGCAGCAGCAGATTTTCCCATACAAGTCAGTAACAATCACCAATAAGTACCGAAACATATGTAAGTAAGTAATGCAATCTGTCACTCACATCGGTCATGAGCAGTGCAAGTAATCAAGGAACCTGCAGCAGCAGTTGTCTAGTTTTAACAGTGTCTATCCTACGTTCCTAACATACAATTAAGTAATCAAGGAACAAGCAGCAACACATGTTTCCATACAAGCCAGTAACAATCACCAATAAGTACCGAAACATATGCAAGTAAGTAATGCAATCTGTCACTCACAGCAGTCCTGAACAATGCAAGTAATCAAGGAACATGCAGAAGCAGTTGTCCGGTTTCAGCAGTGTCTATCATAAGTTCCTAACATACAATTAAGTAACCATTGAACAAGCAGCAGCAGATGTTTCCATACAAGTCAATTGCAATCACCAATAAGTACCGAAACTTGAGCAAGTAAGTAATGCAATCTGTCACTCACAGCGGTCCTGAGCAGTGCAAGTAATCAAGGAACCTGCAGCACCAGTTGTCTAGTTTTAACAGTGTCTATCCTACGTTCCTAACATACAATTATGTATTCAAGGAACAAGCAGCAACCCATGTTTCCATACAAGCCAGTAACAATCACCAATATGTACCGAAACATATGCAAGTAAGTAATGCAATCTTGTCACTCACAGCGGTTCTGAGCAATGCAAGTAATCAAGGAAAATGCAGCAGCAGTTGTCCAGTTTCAGCAGTGTCTATCATAAGTTCCTAACATACAATTAAGTAACCAATGAACAAGCAGCAGCAGATGTTTCCATACAAGTCAGTTGCAATCACCAATAAGTACCGAAACATATGCAACTAAATAATGCAATCTGTCACTCACAGCGGTCCTGAGCAATACAAGTAATCAAGGTAAATGCAGCAGCAGTAGTTCAGTTTCAGCAGTGTCTATCTTACGTTCCTAGCATAAAATTAAGAAATCAAGGAACAAGTACAGCAAATATTTCTATACAAGTCAGTAACAATCACCAATAAGTACCGAAACATATGCAAGTAAGTAATGCAATCTGTCACTCACAGCAGTCCTGAGCAATGCAAGTAATCAAGGAACATGCAGAAGCAGTTGTCCGGTTTCAGCAGTGTTTATCATAAGTTTCTAACATACAATTAAGTCACCATTGAACAAGCAGCAGCATATGCTGCCATACAAGTCAGTTGCAATCACCAATAAGTACCGAAACATGAGCAAGTAAGTAATGCAATCTGTCACTCACATCGGTCATGAGCAGTGCAAGTAATCAAGGAAACTGCAGCAGCAGTTGTCTAGTTTTAACAGTGTCTATCCTAATTTCCTAACATACAATTAAGTAAGCAAGGAACAAGCAGCAACACATGTTTCCATACAAGCCAATAACAATCACCAATATGTACCGAAACATATGCAAGTAAGTAACGCAATCTTGTCACTCACAGCGGTCCTGAGCAATGCAAGTAATCAAGGAAAATGCAGCAGCAGTTGTCCAGTTTCAGCAGTGTCTATCATAAGTTCCTAACACACAATTGAGTAACCAATGAACAAACAGCAGCAGATCTTTCCATACAAGTGAGTTGCAATCACCAATAAGTACCGAAACATATGCAAGTAAGTAATGCAATCTGTCACTCACAGCGGTCCTGAGCAATGCAAGTAATCAAGGAACATGCAGAAGCAGTTGTGCGGTTTCAGCAGTGTCTATCATAAGTTCCTAACATACAATTAAGTAACCATTGAACAAGCAGCAGCAGATGTTTCCATACAAGTCAGTTGCAATCACCAATAAGTACCGAAACATGAGCAAGTAAGTAATGCAATCTGTCACTCACAGCGGTCCTGAGCAGTGCAAGTAATCAAGGAACCTGCAGCAGCAGTTGTCTAGTTTTAACAGTGTCTATCCTACGTTCCTAACGTACAATTAAGTAATCAAGGAACAAGCAGCAGCACATGTTTCCATACAAGTCAGTAACAATCACCAATATGTACTGAAACAAATTCAAGTAAGTAATGCAATCTTGTCACTCATAGCGGTCCTGAGCAATGCAAGTAATCAAGGAGAATGCAGCAGCAGTTGTCCGGTTTCAGCAGTGTCTATCATGCGTTCCTAACATACAATTAAGTAATCATGGAACAAACAGCAACAGATGTTTCCATACAAGTCAGTAACAATCACAAATAAGTACCGAAACATATACAAGTAAGTAATTCAATTTGTCACCCACGGCGGTGCCGAGCAATGGAAGTAATCAAGGAACATGCAGCAGCAGTTGTCCAATTTTAGCAGTGTGTATCATACGTTCCTAACATACAATTAGGTAATCAAGGAACAAGCAGCACCAGATGTTTCCATACAAGTAAATAACAATCACCATTAAGTACCGAAACATATACAAGTAAGTAATGCAATCTTTCACTCATTGCGATCCTGAGCAATGCTAGTAATCAAGGAACACGCTGCAGCAGTTGTCCAGTTTCAGCAGTGTCTACAATTAAGTAATCATGGAACAAGCAGCAGCAGATGTTTCCATACAAGTCAGTAACAATCACCAATATGTACCGTAACATATGCAAGTAAGTAATGCAATCAGTCACTCACAGCGGTCCTGAGCGATGCAAGTAATCAAGGTAAATTCAGCAGCAGTAGTCCAGTTTCAGCAGTGTCTATCTTACGTTCCTAGCATACAATTAAGTAATCAAGGAACAAGCAGCAGCAGATATTTCCATACAAGTCAGTAACAATCAACAATAAGTACCGAAACAAATGCAAGTAAGTAATGTAATCTGTCACTCACAGCGGTCCTAAGCAGTGCAAGTAATCAAGGAACATGCAGAAGCAGTTGTCCGGTTTCAGCAGTGTCTATCATAAGTTCCTAACATACAATTAAGTAACCAATGAACATGCAGCAGCATATGTTTCCATACAAGTCAGTTGCAATCACCAATAAGTACAGAAACATATGCAAGTAAGTAATGCAATCTGTCACTCACAGCGGTCCTGTGCAATGCAAGTAATCAAGGAACCTGCATCAGCAGTTGTTTAGTTTTAACAGTGTCTATCCTACGTTCCTAACATACAATTAAGTAATCAAGGAACAAGCAGCAGCAGATATTTCCATACAAGCCAGTAACAATCACCAATAAGTATCGAAACATATGCAAGTAAGTAATGCAATCTGTCACTCACAGCGGTCCTGAGCAATGCAAGTAATCAAGGAGCATGCAGAAGCAGTTGTCCGGTTTCAGCAGTGTCTATCATATGTTCCTAAGATACAATTAAGTAACCAATGAACAAGCAGCAGCAGATGTTTCCATACAAGTCAGTTGCAATCACCAATAAGTACAGAAACATATGCAAGTAAGTAATGCAATCTGTCACTCACAGCGGTCCTGAGCAATGCAAGTAATCAAGGAACATGCAGAAGCAGTTGTCGGTTTCAGCAGTGTCTATCATAAGTTCCTAACATACAATTAAGTAACCAATGAACAAGCAGCATCAGATGTTTCCATACAAGTCAGTTGCAATCACCAATAAGTACCGAAACATATGCAAGTAAGTAATGCAATCTGTCACTCACAGCGGTCCTGAGCGATGCAAGTAATCAAGGTAATTTCAGCAGCAGTAGTCCAGTTTCAGCAGTGTCTATCTTACGTTCCTAGAATACAATTAAGTAATCAAGGAACAAGCAGCAACAGATATTTCCATACAAGTCAGTAACAATCACCAATAAGTACCGAAACATATGCAAGTAAGTAATGCAATCGGTCACTCGCAGCGGTCCTGAGCAATACAAGTAATCAAGGAACATGCAGCAGCAGTTGTCCAGTTTCAACAGTGTCTATCATGTGTTCCTAACATACAATTAAGTAATCATGGAACAAGCAGCAGCAGATGTTTCCATACAAGTCAGTAACAATCACCAATAAGTATCGAAACATATACAAGTAAGTAATTTAATCTGTCACCCACGGCGGTGCCGAGCAATGGAAGTAATCAAGGAACATGCAGCAGCAGTTGTCCAATTTTAGCAGTGTCTATCATACGTTACTAACATACAATTAGGTAATCAAGGAACAAGCAGCGCCAGATGTTTCCATACAAGTAAATAACAATCACCAATAAGTACCGAAACATATGCAAGTAAGTAATGCAGTCTGTCACTCATTGCGATCCTGAGCAATGCTAGTAATCAAGGAACACGCAGCAGCAGTTGTCCAGTTTCAGCAGTGTCTACAATTAAGTAATCAAGGAACAAGCAACAGCAGATGCTTCCATACAACAGTAACAATCACCAATATGTACCGTAACATATGCAAGTAAGTAATGCAATCTATCACTCACAGCGGTCCTGGGCGATGCAAGTAATCAAGGTAAATTCAGCAGCAGTAGTCCAGTTTCAGCAGTGGCTATCGTACGTTCCTAGCATACAATTAAGTAATCAAGGAACAAGCAGCAGCAGACATTTCCATACAAGCCAGTAACAATCACCAATAACTACCGAAACATATGCAAGTAAGTAATGCAATCTGTCACTCACAGCGGTCCTGAGCAATGCAAGTAATCAAGGAACATGCAGAAGCAGTTGTCCGGTTTCAGCAGTGTCTATCATAAGTTCCTAACATACAATTAAGTAACCAATGAACAAGCAGCAGCAGATGTTTCCATACAAGTCAGTTGCAATCACCAATAAGTACAGAAACATATGCAAGTAAGTAATGCAATCTGTCACTCACAGCGGTCCTGAGCAATGCAAGTAATCAAGGAACATGCAGAAGCAGTTGTCCGGTTTCAGCAGTGTCTATCATAAGTTCCTAACATACAATTAAGTAACCAATAAACAAGCAGCATCAGATGTTTCCATACAAGTCAGTTGTAATCACCAATAAGTACCGAAACATATGCAAGTAAGTAATGCAATCTGTCACTCACAGCGGTCCTGAGCGATGCAAGTAATCAAGGTAAATTCAGCAGCAGTAGTCCAGTTTCAGCAGTGTCTATCTTACGTTCCTAAAATACAATTAAGTAATCAAGGAACAAGCAGCACCAGATATTTCCATACAAGTCAGTAACAATCACCAATAAGTACCGAAACATATGCAAGTAAGTAATGCAATCTGTCACTCACAGCGGTCCTGAGCAATGCAAGTAATCAAGGAACATGCAGAAGCAGTTGTCCGGTTTCAGCAGTGTCTATCATAAGTTCCTAACATACAATTAAGTAACCAATGAACAAGCAGCATCAGATGTTTCCATACAAGTCAGTTGTAATCACCAATAAGTACCGAAACATATGCAAGTAAGTAATGCAATCTGTCACTCACAGCGGTCCTGAGCAATGCAAGTAATCAAGGAACATGCAGAAGCAGTTGTCCGGTTTCAGCAGTGTCTATCATAAGTTCCTAACATACAATTAAGTAACCATTGAACAAGCAGCAGCAGATGTTTCCATACAAGTCAGTTGCAATCACCAATAAGTACCGAAACATGAGCAAGTAAGTAATGCAATCTGTCACTCACAGCGGTCCTGAGCAATACAAGTAATCAAGGTAAATGCTGCAGCAGTAGTCCAGTTTCAACAGTGTCTATCTTACGTTCCTAGCATAAAATTAAGAAATCAAGGAACAAGCAGCAGTAGATATTTTCATACAAGTCAGTAACAATCACCAATAAGTACCAAAACATATGCAAGTAAGTAATGCAATCTGTCACTCACAGCAGTCCTGAGCAATGCAAGTAATCAAGGAACATGCAGAAGCAGTTGTCCGGTTTCAGCAGTGTCTATCATAAGTTCCTAACATACAATTAAGTAACCAATGAACAAGCAGCAGCAGATGTTTCCATACAAGTCAGTTGCAATCACAATTAAGTATCGAAACATATGCAACTAACTAATGCAATCTGTCACTCACAGCGGTCCTGAGCGATGCAAGTAATCAAGGTAAATTCAGCAGCAGTATTCCAGTTTCAGCAGTGTCTATCTTACGTTCCTGGCATACAATTAAGTAATCAAGGAACAAGCAGGAGCAGATATTTCCATACAAGTCAGTAACAACCACCAGTAAGTACCGAAACATATGCAAGTAAGTAATGCAATCTTGTCACTCACAGCGGTTCTGAGCAATGCAAGTAATCAAGGAACATGCAGAAGCAGTTGTTCGGTTTCAGCAATGTCTATCATAAGTTCCTAACATACAATTAAGTAACCAATGAACAAGCAGCAGCAGATGTTTCCATACAAGTCAGTTGCAATCACCAATAAGTACCGAGACATATGCAAGTAAGTCATGCAATCTGTCACTCACAGCAGTCCTGAACAATGCAAGTAATCAAGGAACATGCAGAAGCAGTTGTCCGGTTTCAGCAGTGTCTATCATAAGTTCCTAACATACAATTAAGTAACCATTGAACAAGCAGCAGCAGATGTTTCCATACAAGTCAGTTGCAATCACCAATAAGTACCGAAACATATGCAAGTAAGTAATGCAATCTGTCACTCACAGCAGTCCTGAGCAATGCAAGTAATCAAGGAACATGCAGAAGCAGTTGTCCGGTTTCAGCAGTGTCTATCATAAGTTCCTAACATACAATTAAGTAACCATTGAACAAGCAGCAGCAGATGTTTCCATACAAGTCAGTTGCAATCACCAATAAGTACCGAAACATGAGCAAGTAAGTAATGCAATCTGTCACTCACAGCGGTCCTGAGCAATACAAGTAATCAAGGTAAATGCTGCAGCAGTAGTCCAGTTTCAACAGTGTCTATCTTACGTTCCTTGCATAAAATTAAGAAATCAAGGAACAAGCAGCAGTAGATATTTTCATACAAGTCAGTAACAATCACCAATAAGTACCAAAACATATGCAAGTAAGTAATGCAATCTGTCACTCACAGCAGTCCTGAGCAATGCAAGTAATCAAGGAACATGCAGAAGCAGTTGTCCGGTTTCAGCAGTGTCTATCATAAGTTCCTAACATACTATTAAGTAACCAATGAACAAGCAGCAGCAGATGTTTCCATACAAGTCAGTTGCAATAACCAATAAGTACCGAAACATATGCAAGTAAGTAATGCAATATGTCACTCACAGCAGTCCTGAGCAATGCAAGTAATCAAGGAACATGCAGAAGCAGTTGTCCGGTTTCAGCAGTGTCTATCATAAGTTCCTAACATACAATTAAGTAACCATTGAACAAGCAGCAGCAGATGTTTCCATACAAGTCAGTTGCAATCACCAATAAGTACCGAGACATATGCAAGTAAGTCATGCAATCTGTCACTCACAGCAGTCCTGAACAATGCAAGTAATCAAGGAACATGCAGAAGCAGTTGTCCGGTTTCAGCAGTGTCTATCATAAGTTCCTAACATACAATTAAGTAACCATTGAACAAGCAGCAGCAGATGTTTCCATACAAGTCAGTAACAATCACCAATAAGTACCAAAACATATGCAAGTAAGTAATGCAATCTGTCACTCACAGCAGTCCTGAGCAATGCAAGTAATCAAGGAAAATGCAGCAGCAGTTGTCCAGTTTCAGCAGTGTCTATCATAAGTTCCTAACATACAATTAAGTAACCAATGAACAAGCAGCAGCAGATGTTTCCATACAAGTCAGTTGCAATCACAATTAAGTATCGAAACATATGCAACTAACTAATGCAATCTGTCACTCACAGCGGTCCTGAGCGATGCAAGTAATCAAGGTAAATTCAGCAGCAGTATTCCAGTTTCAGCAGTGTCTATCTTACGTTCCTGGCATACAATTAAGTAATCAAGGAACAAGCAGGAGCAGATATTTCCATACAAGTCAGTAACAACCACCAGTAAGTACCGAAACATATGCAAGTAAGTAATGCAATCTTGTCACTCACA
>JAANYP010003972.1:29394-51061 GCA_020465985.1 Centrapalus pauciflorus
AATTTAAGCGCCGTGAAGAAGAACTTAGGTTGCGGGAACTTAAGTTACAAGAATTAGAACTGAAGCATAAGGAAGAAATGTTAGCAAAGCCAAAGAAAGACAGGAAGAGGAAGCATAGACATGTGTCCTCTGATGAAAGTGAGACTGACTCTTCTGACCATCACGTTAAGGTAGGGCGTGAGTGTACGTTTGTTGATTTCAAAAAGTGTGGAGCTCGTACGTTTGCGGGGTCATCTGATCCTGTTAAGGCTATGGACTGGGTCGCGAATGTGGAGAAAGCGTTCAAACTCTCCAAGTGTAATGAGGAAGACAAGGTGACGTTTGCAACAGGAATGTTGGAAGATGGAGCTGGCCGTTGGTGGAAGTCGATTACGAATCCCATGTCTGAAGCAATGGAGAAATCCATTACTTGGGAACAATTTAAGATTCATTTGAAGGAGAAATACTGCCCCCAGGATGTTAAGCGCCAGATGGAGAAAACCCTGCTATCGTTTCAGCAAGGTACAAAGTCCGTAACAGATTATGAGCTGGAATTTACCAGGCTCTCGCTATTATCTGATCACCCTGTTGATACCGACGAAAGGAGAAGGGATTTGTTTGTGGATGGTCTGGATCGAGAAATCCGGAAGTTTGTGAAGTCCGGCAGACCGAAAAGTTATATTGAGGCAGTGGAAATTGCTAGGGTAGGTGAGCTTGAAATCTATCCTGAGCGCGCATGTCCTTTCATTGCCAAATCTAATAAGAAGGAGAAATCTGAGAAAGCTGAAAGGAAGTATGAAAGTTCGAAGAAGGGAGATAAGCAGTCTTCCAAGAAAGCAAAGTCATATGCTGTGACCTCGGCGCCAAAGCCTGCTTGTCCTCGCGGCAAGCAGATTCATGAAGGAAAGTGCGATCCTGCATTCGTTAAGTGCTATTGCTGTAGGCAGAATGGTCACGACCGATCGGAATGTCCCAAGCGCAGTGAAGCTTGCCGAAACTGCATTACGTTGGGGCACCATGCTAAAGACTGTACCCGACCCCGATTTGTTCCACCGCCTGCACCTTCACCTCAGCAATCAGTCAAGGGTTCCTCTGCTCCGAGAAATCAACCGAGAGCCTTCCAGATGACAGCCGAAGAGGCAAAAGAGACTGCTGATGTCGTCACTGGTACATTTCTTGTTAATGATATGCCTGCTTTGATCCTATTTGACTCTGGCTCTAATCTGTCGTATGTGTCTGAAAAGTTTGCTAAACAGTTTGATTTTGCCCCTGAAATGTTGCCTGTGCCCTTAGACATAGAAACTGCTAGCTCGAAATTTGTGACTGTGAATAAAGTCTTTCGTTCCTGTAAGCTAGTGATTGATGACTTCTCCTCGGACGTTGACCTGATACCGAGGTGGATTAGGGAGTTCGATGTTATTATAGGAATGGACTGGCTAATGATGAGAAATGCTGAAATCCTTTGTGCAAAAAGGATAATTAGAATTAGAACCCCCGAAGGAAATGAACGTTATGTTTATGGCGATAGAAAGACTCGAGATTTAGGTCTCATCTCTGTACTGAAAGCCCGAAAGTGCCTAACCAAAGGTTGTTCCGCCTATTTAGCATATGCCATAGATGCTAGAGAAGTTAAAAAGACCGTGTCCGATGTTCCTGTAGTTCGAGATTTCCCTGACGTGTTCCCGGATGACATCTCTGGTTTGCCACCAGATCGTCAAATCGAATTCCATATTGACCTTGTACCGGGTGCTGCTCCTATCGCGAAGGCCCCTTACCGTCTTGCTCCGAATGAAATGAAGGAAATGATGAGTCAGTTGCAGGAATTACTGGAAAAAGGGTTTATTCGTCCGAGTACTTCTCCTTGGGGTGCTCCGGTTCTTTTCGTTAAGAAGAAGGATGGTACCTTTCGCATGTGTATAGATTATCGGGAGCTGAATAAAGTAACAATCAAGAACCGATACCCCCTGCCAAGAATTGACGACTTGTTTGATCAACTGCAAGGGGCTAGCTACTTCTCAAAGATCGATCTCCGATCTGGTTACCATCAACTCAAAGTATTTGAGTCTGACGTACCAAAGACTGCTTTTCGTACTCGTTACGGCCATTTTGAGTTTCTAGTAATGCCGTTCGGTCTCACAAATGCCCCGGCTGCATTTATGGACCTTATGAATAGAGTATGTAGGCCAATGCTGGATAAATCAGTGATAGTCTTCATTGATGACATTTTGATTTACTCTAAGTCTGAATCTGACCATGCGATGCATTTGCGAGAATTGCTAGAATTGTTACGAAAGGAGCGACTCTACGCAAAATTCTCCAAATGTGAATTCTGGTTACGCCAGGTACAATTTTTAGGACATATTATCTCGGGTGAGGGGATAGCCGTAGATCCATCAAAGGTTGATGCGGTTCAGAAGTGGGAAGCGCCGAAAAATGTATCTGAAGTTCGAAGTTTCTTGGGTTTAGCGGGCTATTACCGAAGATTTATCCGTGATTTCTCCAAGATTGCGGTGCCTTTAACCTGTCTGACGAAAAAGGAAGCTAAGTTTGAATGGAATGAATCACAAGATCGAGCTTTTGAGACCCTGAAGCGTAAGCTAATTGAAGCACCGATTTTGGCTTTACCCGAGGGAAATGATGATTTTGTAGTTTATAGTGATGCTTCAAGGATGGGATTAGGCTGTGTACTGATGCAAAGGATAAAGTAATTGCCTACGCATCAAGGCAGCTAAAGACGCACGAGAAGAATTATCCGACGCATGACTTGGAGCTTGCAGCCGTGACTTTCGCACTGAAGATTTGGCGGCATTATCTGTATGGGACTAGATGCAAGTTATATACCGATCACAAAAGTTTGAAGTATATATTTGACCAGAAAGAGCTGAATATGCGACAAAGGCGATCTATGGAATTGATAAAAGACTATGACTGTGAGATCCTTTACCATCCTGGTAAAGCAAACATTGTAGCAGATGCCCTAAGCCGCAAAACCGGACAAGACCATTATTCCCGATGTTATGCCTTGACTCCTGTTGTATTGGAGTCTGCTTTGTCTGAATCGATTATTGCCGCTCAAACCGAAGCCATTCGGGATGAGAACTTGAAATCTGAACGCATGATTACTTATGTGACCCAGCTGACTCTTGATAATCGTGGTCTTAGACGGTTTTTTTGATAGAATATGGGTTCCCAGACTAGGAGGTATTCGGGATCGAATTCTGTCAGAAGCTCATATGTCGAAATTCTCGATACACCCTGGTTCTACCAAAATGTATCAAGATTTAAGGACGGAATATTGGTGGCCTGGCATGAAGAAGGACGTGGGGCGATATGTAGAAAATTGCATGACTTGCTTACAAGTCAAATCTGAACATCAGAAGCCGTATGGGGAACTACAACCATTGCCAATCCCGGAATGGAAGTGGGACCACATAACCATGGACTTCGTGACGAAGCTGCCAAGGACAAAGCGGAATCATGACTCTATATGGGTAATAGTGGATCGACTTACTAAGTCAGCCCATTTTCTACCCATACGAGAAGATGAACGCCTCGAAAAGTTAGCTGAATTGTATATAAAAGAAATTGTGACTAGACATGGTGTGCCATTGTCTATAGTATCTGACCGTGACAGTAGATTTACTTCACGTTTTTGGAAGGCTTTTCAGACTGGATTAGGAACTGAACTTAAGATGAGCACCGCTTATCATCCAGAAACCGATGGGCAAAGCGAGAGGACAATTTTGACCCTAGAAGATATGTTACGGGCCTGTGTGATTGATCTTGGTGGAAGTTGGGACACTCACTTGCCGTTTGTGGAGTTTGCATATAATAATAGTTATCACTCGACTATTGGTATGCCTCCATATCAGCTTTTGTACGGACGTCGATGCAGAACTCCAACCTGTTGGAGGGAAACAGGTGAACGCCCGATCTCTGGACCAGCAATTCTGCAAGAAGCCCATGATCAGCTACAACTGATTCGGCAGCGGATACAGACTTCTCAGGACAGACAAAAGAAGTATCACGACAGAAGACGTAAGCCGATTGCGTTTGAAGTTGGAGATAAAGTGTTGCTGAAAGTTTCGCCAAGAAAAGGAATAGTAAGGTTCGGCAAACGGGGGAAGTTGAGCCCTCGATTTGTGGGTCCTTTTGAAATTCTCGAACGTATAGGATTACAAGCCTACAGACTAAAGCTGCCTGCCGAAATGATTGGAATTCATGATGTATTCCATGTGAGTAATCTTCGGAAGTGTTTGGCTGACGCTGAAGCCGTGATTCCTTGGAAAGACGTGCAACTGGATGAGCAGTTGCGGTACGAAGAAGAGCCTGAGCGTATTATCGACCATAAAGTTTCGAAACTGCGTAGTAAGGAAATCCCAATGGTGTTAGTTCAATGGAAATATCATAAAGGATCGGCGCAAACTTGGGAACGAGAAGACGAGATTAGGCAGAAGTATCCGAGGTTATTTCTGTCTTAGTCAATTCCGAGGACGGAATTAATTTAACGGGGGAAGATTGTAACGGCCCGAAATTTATTAACTATATATTTCACTTTGGTTAATAAAACAAATTTTATCCAATTATTAGTAAATAGCTGATAATGTGAATCTGAAATAATTAATTATATTAATTTATAATTAATTATGATGAGTTACCCAAAAATTTAGTTGAAAGTAAGATAATAATTAAAATTCAGCTAAATGATAATTTAATGACTGAAAATAGCGAAACTGACTAAAATGAGTTAAAATTTACTAAAAGACAATCGTTGCAGATCTAGACCTTCTTTGCTAATATTTGTATCTGAAATGCAAATCGGAGCAATTGGGAATAAAGTTGGACAATTACGGAAAATTCAGTAGAATATCTGATTTTCCCTATTTCCCTATAAATAGGAGTTATACTCCTCACTTTTTGAAGTTTAGAAAGTTTACCCTTCTCTCTCTCTCTCTTCACTCTCCTCCTTCTCTCTAGCTTTTCTTGAAATCGAACCGTTGGATTCTCGTGTTACTTACGCCATTGGATAGAGATCGTCGAGTTCTTCGCGAATCTACCATCTCGTGTTTGATTTCGTCCGAATTCGAGGTAAGATCGACCGTTTTTCTGACTTTTGGCTCGGTTTTGAGAGCATTTTCGAATCTGTTCTTCTTTCCTTCATTTGAAGTTGATTTGCCCTCGTTTAGGACCTGTACTTGCGTGGAAATCATCCATAAACGAAGGCTATAGCTTGGACGAAGGTTAGTGACTAATTTTCCCTCATTTTTGGCTCATTTTCATAGTTAAAAATCTGGAAAGTTGATGAACATGCAAGAGCAGATTCGAGACATTCAAATAGATGTTGAATTCGAATCTAATCTTGTAGACTCGAATTGTGCATGTTCGAATCTAATGGTTCGAGTCTAATGATCCTTAGAATCTAATATAGCCCTTCAAATCTACTTGCCATTCGATTCTAGGTCTCATATTCGAATCTAGCATGTGCTACCTTCGAATCTATTGTCCATTCGAGTCTATGTCTATTATTCGAATCTAGCATGTGCTACCTTCGAATCTATTGTCCATTCGAGTCTATAGATTCGAAATGGCTATGGCTAATTCGAATCTGTTGATGTTGTTCCAAGTCTAAGGTTAATTCCTAAATCAGATTAGGTGATTAAACAACCTATTGTATTAAAGGTACCACTTAATATTGAATGGACTCTTAGTGAATGAATGTCATGATTCACCTAGTTAGTAATATGATTGGCCTCGTTGCAAGGCCACATATATGTGTAATTGGGTATCATATTGATCTGTAAGAATAAGACTCACTTTGGGACAATAGGAACTACCTCAGACTCGATAATCAGAATTGACAATGACCTGAATAAATAATTAGGGTTATATAGATTATGACTCAGACTTGAAACTGAAATGCAGGAACCCGTCGTCTTGACAGAGTAATCTGAACTGCTTAACTCGTTAAGCATTATCTAACTTCGGACCACTGTGAGTGACAGATTTCATTAATTACTTACATATATTTTGATACTTATTGGTGAATGTACTGACTGTATGGAAACTACTGATTGATTGCTGCATGTTTCTTTAATACTATATTGTATCATAGAAATGTATGTTGCCATTACTGAACTAGACATTTGAAATGCCTTGATTGCATGTTCACTTTTACATTTTATGTAAGTACGCATCATGCTTACTGCTTACTTGACTGTTTATATACTTGCCGTTGCATATTGCATCATCCGACCGGACCGAATGTGAGATCTCCATTCACAGGAGGGAATTCTGCAGATTCCTTTCCTATCTGACTTGTTTCCATACACTTCCCGTAGGGCTTCGGCCGTACATATGGGAATACTGACCGGGTTGTCTCCCAACCTAATTACCGTCTCTGACGTGTTGACCGACAGGATCTGATAGTATGTTATATATGTGTGTGGTATTTAGTGGAACTCTGTTAACTCACTAAGCTTTGTAGCTTACTCTGTCATGACAACTCCTTTTCAGGAAAAGCTGATAAAGGCAAGATCATAGCAGGTAGTTCATCCCAGGCTAAGTGAACCTGGATTTTGATGAATAGCAGACCTTGGACTTTTGATGATGCCTATTTTGTAAAGACGATGCGGTCTCGGGTAGCTTGTTCAGTCTTCCGCACTCTGATTGAAGATTTAGAAACTAGTTAGACCACCATTTGATCTTTAAATTATTGTTGTAATTAAGTATTTTGCTGATGGGCCTGTGGTATCAAACAATTAATGTTATTTATGAAATGAAATATTATGACGTGTATTGTTTGTGGAAAATTGGATGTTACACGTTCCTAGCATACAATTAAGTAATCAAGGAACAAGCAGCAACAGATGTTTTCATACAAGTAAGTAACAATCACCAATAAGTACCGAAACATATGCCAGCAAGTAATGTAATCACAGCGAACCTGAGCAATGCAAGTAATCAAGGAACATGCAGCAGCATTTGTCCAGTTTTAGCAGTGTCTATCATACGTTCCTAACATACAATTAAGTAATCAAGGAACAAGCAGCATCAGATGTTTCCATACAATTCAGTATCAATCACCAATAAGTACCGAAACATATGCATGTAAGTTATGCATTCTGTCACTCACAGCGGTCCTGAGCAATGCAAGTAATCAAGGAACATGCAGCTCGAATTTTGTGACTGTGAATAGAGTCTTTCGTTATCGTAAGCTAGTGATTGATGACCTCTCCTCGGACGTTGACCTGATACCGATGTGGATTAGAGAATTCGATGTTATTATAGGAATGGACTGGCTTATGATGAATAATGCTGAAATCCTTTGTGCTAAAAGGATAATTAGAATTAGAACACCCGAAGGAAGTGAACGTTATGTTTATGGCGATAGAAAGACTCGAAATTAGGTCTCATCTCTGTAATGAAAGCCCGAAAGTGCCTAACCAAAGGTTGTTCCGCCTATTTAGCCTATGCCATAGATGCTAAAGAAGTTAAAAATACCGTGTCTGATGTACCTGTAGTTCGAGATTTCCCTGACGTATTCCCGGATGACATCTCTGGTTTGCCACCAGATCGTCAAATCGAATTCCATATTGACCTTGTACCGGGTGCTGCTCCTATCGCAAAAGCCCCTTACCGACTTGCTCCGAATGAAATGAAGGAAATGATGAGTCAGTTGCAGGAATTATTGGAAAAAGGGTTTATTCGTCCGAGTACTTCTCCTTGGGGTGCTCCGGTTCTTTTTGTTAAGAAGAAGGATGGTACCTTTCGCATGTGTATCGATTATCGGGAGTTAAATAAGGTAACTATTAAGAACCGATACCCTCTGCCTAGAATTGATGACTTGTTTGATCAACTGCAAGGGGCTAGGTATTTTTCAAAGATTGATCTCCGATCTGGATATCATCAGCTCAAAGTATTTGAGTCTGACGTACCGAAGACTGCATTTCGTACTCGATATGGCCATTTTGAATTCCTAGTAATGCCGTTTGGTCTCACAAATGCCCCGACAGCATTTATGGACCTCATGAATAGGGTATGTAGACCAATGCTGGATAAATCAGTGATAGTCTTCATCGATGACATCTTGATTTACTCTAAGTCTGAATCTGACCATGCGATGCATTTGCGAGAATTGCTAGAATTGTTACGAAAGGAGCGACTCTATGCAAAATTCTCCAAATGTGAATTCTGGTTACGCCAGGTGCAATTTTTAGGACATATTGTCTCGGGTGAGGGAATAGCCGTGGATCCATCGAAAGTAGATGCGGTTCAGAAGTGGGAAGCGCCGAAAAACGTATCTGAAGTTCGGAGTTTCTTGGGTTTAGCGGGCTATTACCGAAGATTTATCCGTGATTTCTCCAAGATTGCGGTGCCTTTAACCAGTCTGATGAAGAAAGAAGTTAAGTTTGAATGGAATGAATCTCAAGATCGAGCCTTTGAGACTTTGAAGCGTAAGCTAATTGAAGCACCGGTTTTGGCCTTACCTGAGGGTAACGACGACTTTGTAGTCTATAGTGATGCTTCTAAGATGGGATTAGGCTGTGTGTTGATGCAAAGGGATATAGTAATTGCCTACGCATCAAGGCAGCTAAAGGCGCATGAGAAGAATTATCCGACGCATGATTTAGAACTTGCAGCCGTGACCTTTGCACTGAAGATTTGGCGGCATTATCTGTATGGGACTAGATGCAAGTTATATACAGATCATAAAAGTCTAAAGTATATATTTGACCAGAAAGAGCTGAATATGCGACAAAGGCGATCTATGGAATTGATTAAAGACTATGACTGTGAGATCCTCTACCATCCAGGTAAAGCAAACATAGTAGCAGATGCCTTAAGCCGCAAATCCGGACAGAACCATTATATCCGGTGTTATGCCTTGACTTCTGTCGTTATGGAGTCTGCCCTGCCTGAGTTGTTAATGGCCACTCAATCTGAAGCCATTCGGGATGAGAACTTGAAATCCGAACGTATGGTTACTTATGTGACCAAGCTGACCCTTGATAATCGTGGCCTTAGACGGTTCATGAATAGAATATGGGTTCCCAGACTAGGAGGTGCTCGTGATCAGATTCTGTCGGAGGCTCATATGTCAAAATTTTCGATACATCCTGGTTCTACTAAAATGTATCAAGATTTAAGAACGGAATATTGGTGGCCTGGAATGAAGAAAGACGTAGGTCGATATGTAGAAAATTGCATGACTTGTTTACAAGTCAAATCTGAACATCAGAAGCCGTATGGGGAACTACAACCATTGCCAATCTCGGAATGGAAGTGGGACCATATAACCATGGATTTTGTGACGAAGCTGCCCAGGACTAAACGGAATCATGACTCTATATGGGTAATAGTGGATCGACTTACTAAGTCAGCCCATTTCCTACCCATACGTGAAGATGAACGCCTCGAAAAGTTAGCAGAATTGTACATAAAAGAAATCGTGGCTAGACATGGTGTGCCATTGTCTATAGTATCTGACCGTGACATCAGATTTACTTCTCGCTTTTGGAAGGCCTTTCAGAATGGACTAGGTACTGAACTCAAGATGAGCACCGCTTATCATCCAGAAACCGACGGGCAAAGTGAGAGAACTATTTTGACTTTGGAAGATATGCTTCGCGCCTGTGTGATTGATCTCGGTGGAAATTGGGATACTCACCTTCCGTTTGTAGAATTTGCTTACAACAATAGTTATCACTCGACTATTGGTATGCCACCATATCAGCTTTTGTACGGACGTCGATGCCAAACCCCAACCTGTTGGAGGGAAATAGGTGAACGCCCGATCTCAGGACCAGCCATTTTGCAAGAAGCCCACGACCAGCTACAGTTGATTCGACAGCGGATACAGACTTCTCAAGACAGACAAAAGAAATATCATGATCGAAGACGTAAACCAATTGTGTTTGAGGTTGGTGATAAAGTGTTGTTGAAGGTCTCGCCAAGAAAAGGGATAGTAAGGTTCGGTAAACGGGGGAAGTTGAGCCCTCGATTTGTTGGTCCTTTCGAAATTCTCGAACGTGTAGGATTACAAGCCTACAGATTAAAGTTGCCTGCCGAAATGTCTGGGATTCATGATGTATTTCACGTTAGTAATCTTCGAAAGTGTTTGATTGACGCTGAAGCTGCAATTCCTTGGAAAGACGTACAAATTGACGAACAGTTGCGATACGAAGAAGAGCCCGAGCGTATAATCGATCATAAGGTTTCGAAATTGCGCAACAAGGAAATCCCAATGGTGTTAGTTCAATGGAAATACCACAAAGGGGTCTGCGCAAACTTGGGAGCGAGAAGACGAGATTAGGCAAAAGTATCCGAAGTTATTCCTGTCTTGGTCGATTCCGAGGACGGAATCAATTTAACGGGGGAAGATTGTAACAGCCCGTAATTTATTAAATATAAATTACAGCATCATACTTTGGATAATTAAGCAATTTTGTCCAATTATTAGTAATTAACCGAAAACATGAATTTTAAATAGTTAATTATATTAAGTTATAATTAATTATGAAAATTGCCCCAAATTAGCTGAAATAAATTAAATAATTAAATTTAGCTAATTGACAAATTAAAGATGTGAAAATTGACAATATGAACTAAAATGAATAAAAGTTGGTCAATTCCAGAAATTCAGTAGAAAGTCTGATTTTTCTCTAATTCCTATAAATAGAGCTTGAACCCCTCCTTTCCTTAGTTTAGGAAAATCCTGAATTCTTCCTTGAGACTCTCTCTCTCTACAACATAAAACTTCTCTCTAAATTTTCTCCTAATCGGTTCGTCGGATTCTCGTGATTTATACGCCATCGGATAGATATCGTCGAGCTCTACAATAATCTGTCATTGCATGTTCGTTTTGGTCCCGATTTGAGGTAAGATCGACCCCTTTTCTGTCTTTTGGTTCGGTTTTGAAAGAGCAAACTCGAGTTTGCTCAAATTCTATTCATTCGAAGCTGATTTGCTCTCGTTTAGGACCTGTTTTGGCTTGGAAAACACCTATAGTCAAAGAATATAGCTTGGACGAAGGTTAGTAACTATTTTTCCCTCTTATATGTTCAAGTTTAGTTGCTTAAACCTGGAAAACCGAAGAACAAGTAGAACAAATTCGAGAAATTCATGTATAGATTCGAAAGAGTTGATTTCGAATCTATTTCCTTCTAGAATCGAAATGGTTGTCTTCGAATCTAATCCCATAGACTCGAAATGGGTGTGCTTCGAATCTAATCCCATAGACTCGAAATGGGTGTGCTTCGAATCTAATCCCTTAAACTTGAATGAGTGTGTTTCGAATCTAATTCCTTAGACTCGAATAGGTGTGTTTCGAATCTATCTCCATAGACTTGAATAAAGGCTATTTTGAACCTGTCTCTTTAAATTTGAAATGGCTATAATCGAATCTGGTTTAGTTCCAATCCATAGATAAATTCCTAAATCAGATTAAGTTATTAAACAACCTTATGTAATTGAAAGTATCATTTGATTATGATAAAAATCACAAATTTCAAGTGCATAACTATTTATGCACAACTAAATTATCAGACCTTGTATGAACTCTTAGAAAGCGTATGTCATGATTCACCTTGCTAATAATACGATTGGCTTTGTTTCAAGGCCGTATATCTGTAATTATATGGATCGTATTAATCTGATAAGAATAGACTCACTTTGGGACGATAGAAACTACCTCAGACTCGACAACAAGGAATGACAATAACCTGATCATATAATTGAGAATTATATAGGTCATGTTACAATCTCGACATTAATATGTCAGACTTGAAACTGAACTGCAGGAACCCGCCGATTTGACAGAGTAAATTGAACAGCTTAATTCGTTAAGCACTATCTGACTAAGGACTACTGTGAGTGACAGATTTCATTAATTACTTGCATATGTTACGATACTTATTGGTGAATGTTACTGAACCGTATGGAAACTTTTGTTATTACTGCATGTTTCTTGAATACTTTATTGTATTATAAAGACTTACTTTGACATTATTGATGCTAGATATCTGAAATGCCTTGGATTGCATGTTCACTTTTACATTTTTGTAAATACTTATCATGCTTACTGCTTACTTGATTGTTGATACAATTGCCTCTGCATACTGCATAAACTGATCGGACCGAATGCGAGATCTCCATTCACTGGAAGGAATTCTGCAGATTCCTTTCCTATCTGACTCGTTTCCATACACTTCCCGTAGGGCTTCGGCCTTACACATGGGAATACAGATTTGGGTTGACTCCCAAATCTTTGCCGTCTCTGACGTGTTGACTTACCGGCATGAACTGATAGTATGTTATACATGTGTGGTAACTAATGGTACTCTGTTAACTCACTAAGCAATGTAGCTTACTCTGTCATGACATCTATCTTTACAGGAAAAACCGATAAGGCCAAAGCTATAGTAGGTAGTTTGTCCCAAGCTAAGTGAACATTGATACTGGATGATTGCTGACTTTTGGAATTTTTGCTGTGCCTATTTTGTAAAGATAATTGCGGTCTCGGGTAGCTTGTTCAATCTTCCGCACTCTGATTGAAGATTTTAGAAGCTAGATTAGACCACCATCTTATCTTTAATATTTTTGGTAATCAAGTATCTTGTAACTTAAATTGAATCAGGCATGTGGACCTGTGGTATCAGACAATATATTTATTACTTAATGAAATGTACTTAAAGAAATTATGACGTGTACTGTTTGTGGTAACTCGGGTGTTACACGATGTCACCGAGTCAAGTTTATGAAGATCAAGTCCGACTTCAAAGGGATGTGAAAAACAAAGAAGGTGAGCCTAATGAAAATAATGAACACAAAAAAGGTTCAAATGAAAAACAAAAAGATAAGAAAACAGTTGTGGGTGAAAAGGAAAGTCAATATTGTGCATTTGCAAGAATGGGTGAAATAAAGGAAGCCTTGAATTCGGAGATGTCTTTTGTGCTTCTTTTGATCAAAGAAGCTTATTTAATCACAAATGATTTGGCCGGTATTCTCCCGAGCAAAATTAAATCTCTTTTGCAGGAATTTGAAGACTTGTTTCCCGAGGAAATTCCCAAAGGATTGCCACCAATTCACGGGATCGAACACCAAATTGACTTTGTTCCAGGATCTTCCATTCCAAACAAGCCGGCGTATAGAACAAATCCGGAAGAAACCAAAGAGTTGCAAAGGCAAGTTAAGGAATTACTTGAGAAAGGATGGATTCGAGAAAGCATGAGTCCGTGTGCGGTTCCCGTATTGCTGGTACCTAAGAAGGATGGATCATGGAGGATGTGTGTAGATTGTCGTGCCATCAACAATATCACGGTAAAGTATCGCCATCCAATCCCTCGATTAGATGATATGCTTGATGAATTGTATGTCTCAAAGTTGTTTTCAAAGATTGATCTAAAGAGCGGGTATCATCAAATTCGCATGAATGATGGTGACGAATGGAAAACAGCTTTCAAAACAAAGCATGGTTTATATGAATGGTGAGTTATGCCTTTTGGGTTAACTAATGCTCCAAGTACGTTCATGAGATTAATGAACCATGTTTTGCGTGATTTTGTTGGAAAATTTGTGGTCGTTTACTTTGATGATATTTTGATTAATTCTAAGAGTTTGAATGATCATCTTGAGCATCTAACGTGTGTTTTGAGTGTGCTTAGGAAGGAACAGCTTTATGCGAACTGGAAGAAGTGCACTTTTTGTACCGACCACATCGTATTTCTTGGATATGTGGTTAGTTCTCATGGAATATCTGTTGATGAAGAAAAGGTAAAGGCTATTCAAGATTGGCCAACTCCAAAGAGCGTAAGTAATGTGAGGAGTTTTCATGGTCTTGCAAGTTTTTATCGCCGATTTGTGAAAAACTTTAGCACCTTGGCATCACCACTCACCGAAGTGATTAAAAAGAATGTTGGTTTTAAATGGGGCAAAGAGCAAGAGCAAGCTTTTGAAAAACTGAAGTTTCATTTAACTCATGCTCCTTTGCTTTCTTTGCCAAATTTTGATAAAACTTTTGAGATTGAGTGTGATGCATCGGGTGTTGGAATTCGTGCGGTTTTAATGCAAGAAGGAAAACCATTGACATATTTTAGTGAAAAGTTAAGTGGTGCCACTTTAAACTATCCCACATATGATAAAGAGATGTATGCCTTGGTTCAAGCACTAAAAACTTGGCAACACTATTTGTGGACCATGGAGTTTGTCATTCATTCTGATCATGAGTCCTTGAAGTTTCTAAAAGGACAACAAAAGCTCAACAAGAGACATGCTAGGTGGATGGAGTTTCTTGAGACATTTCCATATGTCATCCGATTCAAGAAAGGTAAGGAAAATATTGTGGCTGATGCACTTTCACGAAGGTACTCTTTACTCTCTTCTCTTGACTCTAAAATTCTGGGTTTTGAACAAATCAAAGAGTTGTATCGTGAAGATGTGGATTTTGGTATGATTTTTCAAAGTTGTGAAAAGGGCTCTTTTGAAAAGTTTTTCATACATGATGGGTTTTTGTTCAAAGAATCAAAGCTTTGCATTCCAAACACTTCTTTACGTGAACTTTTGGTTTGGGAGGCACATAGTGGAGGCCTTATGGGTCATTTTGGTGTGGCAAAAACATTGAATATTGTGCAGGAACATTTCTTTTGGCCAAAAATGAAAGTTTATGTTGGAAAAGTTTGTGATAAGTGCATTGTTTGTAAACAAGCCAAATCAAAGGTTCAACCTCATGGTTTATACACTCCTCTGCCTATACCAAGTGAACCATGGGTTGATCTTTCTATGAATTTTGTGTTGGGATTGCCAAGAACTAAAAATGGCAAAGATTCGATATTTGTGGTTGTTGATCGGTTTTCGAAAATGGCGCATTTCATTCCATGCAATCGAACCAATGATGCCTCACATATTTCAGATTTGTTTTTCAAAGAAGTGGTTAGATTGCATGGCATGCCAAGAACTATCGTCTCGGATCGGGACACAAAGTTTTTAAGTTACTTTTGGAAAACGTTGTGGGGAAAATTGGGAACAAAGATTTTGTTTTCTACAACTTGTCATCCCCAAACGGATGGACAAACTGAAGTTGTGAATCGTACACTTGGTACTTTATTGAGATCAATAGTGGGAAGAAATGTGAAAACTTGGGAGCAATGCTTACCCCATGTTGAGTTTGCATATAATCGAAATGTGCATTCTGCTACTAAGTTTTCACCTTTCGAGATTGTGTATGGATTTAAGCCATTAACTCCTATGGATTTAAATCATTTTCCTATGAATGAGCATTTGAATTTAGATGGCAAGAAGAAGGTGAAATTTGTCAAGCAAATCCATGAGCAGGCAAAACACAACATTGAAGAGCGCACCAAGAAGTATGAACAACAAGCAAACAAGGGAAAAAGAAAGATTATTTTTGAACCAGGAGATTGGGTGTGGCTTCATTTGCGGAAGGAACAGTTTCCAACAAAACGGAAGTCAAAGTTAATGCCAAGAGGAGATGGACCATTTCAAGTGTTGCAGAAAATCAATGACAATGCTTACAAACTTGATCTTCCAGATGAGTATAATGTTCATGATGTTTTTAATGTAACTGACTTGACTCTGTTTGATGCAGGTGAAGATTTGAGGACAAATCACTTTCAAGAGGAGGGGAATGATGAGAACATGTCCAAGGACCGAGATGACGAAGATCCGTTAAGGTGGAAGATTGGAATCACAAGAACAAAATCCAAGATGTTCCAGGATGCTCTCAATGGAATGATTAAATATTGTCGGAATCAAGCTCCCGTTTGTTCGCAAAACAACCAAGCACGCTTCCTAATGTTGATCCAAGTTGAACACTAATATTAGTCCAAGTTTTGGAGCCCAAGTTCTCACTTTAATCCACAAAAGCCCAAACATAAATAAAATTCGGCCAAGCCCACCCATGTGCATTGTTTTGGCCATAACTTCCTCATTTTAAGCCCAATTTGAGTGAAATAAAAGCCCACTTCAACCTTAGCCTTTTTCCTATATTTTCAAGAATAAAAAAGGTCCAAATTATGTCCTTAGCCACGTCCATGAATCTGCCCATAAAGGTGTCTATGTTAATGAACTTGTCAAAGATTAAATTCAAGGCATTTTGAAGGGTTTTCTCAACATTATGGCCATTTACTTGGAGGAGATAAAGGGATAGAAGTTACTTGCATGATTAATACCTACTAGAAGCTTCAAGTGGTGAAATGTCAATAATGTCCTTTTGATAAGTAGTCTTGCTTATTTGATAGCTTATCGTGATAGCTTGTGCAACTTATCTAGATAAGTAGTTGGTCTTATATTTTCTCCTATAAGTAGGCACTCAATGTAACCATTTCGATCATCCTTCATTTTGAGTAAAATTGTGAGTTTTTAACTCTTATTGTTCCTTATTAACTTTTAGAACTTATCGAGTGTTTTAGCTTGTGGCGTTCGAAACTTATCAATCAACTTGGTGGGGTTGATTGTGGCGTTCTCTATACCAAAGTTCTTGCCTCGTATATAGGCAAACGGGTCGCGGTTCCACTTATACCAAGGTTCTTGTCTCGTTTATAGACAACGGGTCGCGGTTCTATCCAATTTACTTGAAACAACCATTAGAACGATCGGGCAGTCGTGATCTAACACACATTCATCGGGTGAGATTACATCAATATTCCTTGATTACTTGCATTGCGTAAGTTCGCTGTGATTGCATTACTTACTTGCATACAATTCGGTACTTATTGGTGATTGTTACTGACTTCTATGGAAACATCTCCTCATGTTTGTTCCTTGATTACTTAATTGTATGCTAGGAACGTATAATAGACAATGCTGAAACTGGAAAACTGTAGTAGCGCGTTCCTTGATTACTTGCGTTGCTCAGGACCGCTGTGAGTGACAGATTGCATTACTTACTTGCATATGTTTCAGTACTTATTTGTGATTGATACTGACTTGTATGGAAACATCTGCTCCTGCTTGTTCCATGATAACTTAATTGTATGCTAGGAACGTATGATAGACACAGCTGAAATTGGGCAACTGCTGCTGCGTGTTCCTTGATTACTTGCACTGCTCAGGATCGCTGTGAGTGATAGATTGCATTACTTAGTTGCATATGTTTCGGTACTTATTGGGGATTGTTACTGACTTTTATGGAAACATCTGCTGGTGCTTGTTCGTTGATACTTAATTGTATGCTAGGAACGTATGATAGACAATGTTGAAACTGGACAACTGCTGGTGCGTGTTCCTTGATTACTTGCATTGCTCAGGACCGCTATGAGTGACAGATTGCATTACTTACTTGCATATGTTTCGGTACTTATTGGTGACTGTTACTGACTTGTATGGAAACATCAGGTGCTGCTTGTTCCTTGATTACTTAATTGTATGCTAGGAACATATGATAGACAATGCTGAAACTGGACTACTGCTGCTGCGTGTTTCTTGATTACTTGCATTGCTCAGAACCGCTGTGAGTGACAGATTGCATTACTTACTTGCATATGTTTCGGTACTTATTGGTGATTGTTATCGATTTGTATGGAAACATCTGCTGCTGCTTGTTCCTTGATACTTAATTGTATGCTAGGAACATATGATAGCCACTGCTGAAACTGGACAACTGTTGTTACATGTTCCTTGATTACTTGCATTGCTCAGCACCGCTGTGAGTGACAGATCGCATTACTTACTTGCATATGTTTCGGTACTTATTGGTGATTGTTACTGACTTATATGGAAACATCAGCTGCTGCTTTTTCAATGATTACTTAATTGTATGTTAGGAACCTATGATAGACACTGATGAAACTGGATAACTGCTGCTGCATGTTCCTTGATTTCTTGCATTGCTCCAGACCGCTATGAGTGACAGATTGCATTACTTACTTGTATATGTTTCGGTACTTATTGGTGATTGTTACTGACTTGTATGGAAACATGTGTTGCTGCTTGTTCCTTGATTACTTAATTAGACACTGCTGAAACTGGACAACTGCTGCTGCATGTTCCTTGATTACTTGCATTGCTCAGGACCGCTGTGAGTGACAGATTGCACTACTTACTTGCATATGTTTTGGTACTTATTGGTGATTGTTACTGACTTGTATGGAAACATCAGTTGCTGCTTGTTCCTTGATTACTTAATTGTATGTCAGGAACGTATGATAGACACTGCTGAAACTGGACTACTTCTGCTGCATGTTCCTTGATTACTTGCATTGCTTAAGTTCGCTGTAATTGCATTACTTACTTGCATACGTTTCGGTACTTATTGGTGATTGTTACTGACTTCTATGGAAACATATGCTGATGCTTTTTCCTTGATTACTTAATTGTATGCTAGGAACGTATAATAGACAATGCTGAAACTGGAAAACTGTAGTTGCGCGTTCCTTGATTACTTGCATTGCTCAGGACCGCTGTGAGTGACAGATTGCGTTACTTACTTGCATATGTTTTAGTACTTATTGGTGATTGATACTGACTTGTATGGAAACATCTGTTGCTGCTTGTTCCTTGATTACTTAACTGTATGCTAGGAACGTATGATAGACAATGCTGAAACCGGACAACTGCTGCTGCATGTTCCTTGATTACTTGCATTGCTCAGGACCGCTGTGAGTGACAGATTGCATTACTTACTTGCATATGTTTCGGTACTTATCGGTGATTGACACTGACTTGTATGGAAACATCTGCTGCTGCTTGTTCCATGATTACTTAATTGTATGTTAGGAACGTATGATAGACACTGCAGAAACTAGAAAACTATTGTTGCATGTTCCTTGATTACTTGCATTGCTCAGGACCGCTGTGAGTGATAGATTGCATTACTTACTTGCATATGTTTCGATACTTATTGGTGATTCATACTGACTTGTATGGAAACATCTGCTGCTGCTTATTCCTTGATTACTTAATTGTATGTTTGGAACGTATGATAGACACTTCTGAAACTGGACAACTGCTACTGCATGTTCCTTGATTACTTGCATTGTTCAGGACCGCTGTGAGTGATAGATTGCATTACTTACTTGCATATGTTTCGGTACTCATTGGTAATTGTTACTGTCTTGTATGGAAACATCTGCTGCTGCTTGTTCCTTGATTAATTAATTGTATGCTAGGAACGTATGATAGACACTGCTGAAACTAGAAAACTGTTGTTGCATGTTCCTTGAATACTTGCATTGCTTAGGACCGCTGTGAGTGACAGATTACATTACTTACTTGCATATGTTTCGGTATTATTGGTGATTGTTACTGACTTGTATCGAAACATAAGCTGCTGCTTGTTCCTTGATTTCTTAATTGTATGTTAGGAACGTATGATAGACACTGCTGAAACTGGACAACTGATGCTGCATGTTCCTTGATTACTTGCATTGCTCAGGACCGCTGTGAGTGACAGATTGCACTACTTACTTGCATATGTTTCGGTACTTATTGGTGATTGTTACTGACTTGTATGGAAACACCAGCTGCTGCTTGTTCCTTGATTACTTAATTGTTTGTTAGGAACGTATGATAGACACTGCTGAAACTGGACAACTGCTGCTACATCTTTCTTGATTACTTGCATTGCTCAGGACCGCTGTGAGTGAAGGATTGCACTACTTACTTTGCATATGTTTCGGTACTTATTGGTGATTGTTACTGACTTGTATGGAAACATTTGCTGCTGCTTGTTCCTTGATTACTTAATAGTATGTTGGGAACGTATGATAGACACTGCTGAAACTAGACAACTGCTGCTGCATGTTCCTTGATTACTTGCATTGCTCAGGACCGCTGTGAGTGACAGATTGCACTACTTACTTGCATATGTTTCGGTACTTATTGGTGATTGTTACTGACTTGTATGGAAACATCAGTTGCTGCTTGATCCTTGATTACTTAATTGTATGTTAGGAACATATGATAGACACTGCTGAAACTGGACAACTGCTGCTGCATGTTCCTTGATTACTTGCATTGCTTAAGTTCGCTGTGATTGCATTACTTACTTGCATACGTTTCGGTAATTATTGGTGATTGTTACTGACTTCTATGGAAACATCTGCTGATGCTTGTTCCTTGATTACTTAATTGTATGCTAGGAACGTATAATAGACAATGCTGAAACTGGAAAACTGTAGTTGCGCGTTCCTTGAATACTTGCATTGCTCAGGATCGCTGTGAGTGACAGATTGCTTTACTTACTTGCATATCTTTCAGTACTTATTGGTGATTGATACTGACTTGTATGGAAACATCTGTTGCTGCTTGTTCCTTGATTACTTAATTGTATGCTAGGAACGTATGATAGACAATGCTGAAACTGGACAACTGATGCTGCATGTTCCTTGATTACTTGCATTGCTCAGGACCGCTGTGAGTGACAGATTGCACTACTTACTTGCATATGTTTCGGTACTTATTGGTGATTGACACTGACTTGTATGGAAACATCTGCTGCTGCTTGTTCCATGATTACTTAATTGTATGTTAGGAACGTATGATAGACATTGCAGAAACTAGAAAAGTATTGTTGCACGTTCCTTGATTACTTGCATTGCTCAGGACTGCTGTGAGTGACAGATTGCATTACTTACTTGCATATGTTTCGATACTTATTGGTGATTGATACTGACTTGTATGGAAACATCTGCTGCTGCTTATTCCTTGATTACTTAATTGTATGTTTGGAACGTATGATAGACACTTCTGAAACTGGACAACTGCTACTGCATGTTCCTTGATTACTTGCATTGTTCAGGACCGCTGTGAGTGATAGATTGCATTACTTACTTGCTTATGTTTCGGTACTTATTGGTGGTTGTTACTGTCTTGTATGGAAACATCTGCTGCTGCTTGTTCCTTGATTAATTAATTGTATGCTAGGAACGTATGACAGACACTGCTGAAACTAGAAAACTGTTGTTGCATGTTCCTTGATTACTTGCATTGCTTTGGACCGCTGTGAGTGACAGATTACATTACTTACTTGCATATGTTTCGGTATTATTGGTGATTGTTACTGACTTGTATGGAAACATAAGCTGCTGCTTGTTCCTTGATTTCTTAGTTGTATGTTAGGAACGTATGATAGACACTGCTGAAACTGGACAACTGATGCTGCATGTTCCTTGATTACTTGCATTGCTCAGGACCGCTGTGAGTGACAGATTGCACTACTTACTTGCATATGTTTCGGTACTTATTGGTGATTGTTACTGACTTGTATGGAAACACCAGCTGCTGCTTGTTCCTTGATTACTTAATTGTATGTTAGGAACGTATGATAGACACTGCTGAAACTGCACAACTGCTGCTACATCTTTCTTGATTACTTGCATTGCTCAAGACCGCTGTGAGTGACGGATTGCACTACTTACTTGCATATGTTTCGGTACTTATTGGTCATTGTTACTGACATGTATGGAAACATTTGCTGCTGCTTGTTCCTTGATTACTTAATAGTATGTTAGGAACGTATGATAGAGACTGCTGAAACTAGACAACTGCTGCTGCATGTTCCTTGATTACTTGCATTGCTCAGGACCGCTGTGAGTGACAGATTGCACTACTTACTTGCATATGTTTCGGTACTTATTGGTGATTGTTACTGACTTGTATGGAAACATCAGTTGCTGCTTGATCCTTGATTACTTAATTGTATGTTAGGAACGTATGATAGACACTGCTGAAACTG
>JAANYP010003972.1:53606-135323 GCA_020465985.1 Centrapalus pauciflorus
TCCTTGATTACTTAATTGTATGTTAGGAACGTATGATAGACACTGCTGAAACTGCACAACTGCTGCTACATCTTTCTTGATTACTTGCATTGCTCAAGACCGCTGTGAGTGACGGATTGCACTACTTACTTGCATATGTTTCGGTACTTATTGGTCATTGTTACTGACATGTATGGAAACATTTGCTGCTGCTTGTTCCTTGATTACTTAATAGTATGTTAGGAACGTATGATAGAGACTGCTGAAACTAGACAACTGCTGCTGCATGTTCCTTGATTACTTGCATTGCTCAGGACCGCTGTGAGTGACAGATTGCACTACTTACTTGCATATGTTTCGGTACTTATTGGTGATTGTTACTGACTTGTATGGAAACATCAGTTGCTGCTTGATCCTTGATTACTTAATTGTATGTTAGGAACGTATGATAGACACTGCTGAAACTGGACAACTGCTGCTGCAGGTTCCTTGATTACTTACATTGCTTAAGTTCGCTGTGATTGCATTACTTACTTGCATACGTTTCGGTACTTATTGGTGATTGTTACTGACTTCTATGGAAACATCTGCTGATGCTTGTTCCTTGATTACTTAATTGTATGCTAGGAACGTATAATAGACAATGCTGAAACTGGAAAACTGTAGTTGCGCGTTCCTTGATTACTTGCATTGCTCAGGATCGCTGTGAGTGACAGATTGCTTTACTTACTTTCATATGTTTCAGTACTTATTGGTGATTGATACTGACTTGTATGGAAACATCTGTTGCTGCTTGTTCCTTGATTACTTAATTGTATGCTTGGAACGTATGATAGACAATGCTGAAACTGGACAACTGATGCTGCATGTTCCTTGATTACTTGCATTGCTCAGGACCGCTGTGAGTGACAGATTGCACTACTTACTTGCATATGTTTCGGTACTTATTGGTGATTGACACTGACTTGTATGGAAACATCTGCTGCTGCTTGTTCCATGATTTCTTAATTGTATGTTAGGAACGTATGATAGACATTGCAGAAACTAGAAAAGTATTGTTGCACGTTCCTTGATTACTTGCATTGCTCAGGACAGCTGTGAGTGACAGATTGCATTACTTACTTGCATATGTTTCGATACTTATTGGTGATTGATACTGACTTGTATGGAAACATATGCTGCTGCTTATTCTTGATTACTTAAATGTATGTTTGGAACGTATGATAGACACTTCTGAAACTGGACAACTGCTACTGCATGTTCCTTGATTACTTGCATTGTTCAGGACCGCTGTGAGTGATAGATTGCATTGCTTACTTGCTTATGTTTCGGTACTTGTTGGTGGTTGTTACTATCTTGTATGGAAACATCTGCTGCTGCTTGTTCCTTGATTAATTAATTGTATGCTAGGAACGTATGACAGACACTGCTGAAACTAGAAAGCTGTTGTTGCATGTTCCTTGATTACTTGCATTGCTTTGGACCGCTGTGAGTGACAGATTACATTACTTACTTGCATATGTTTCGGTATTATTGGTGATTGTTACTGACTTGTATGGAAACATAAGCTGCTGCTTGTTCCTTGATTTCTTAATTATAAGTTAGGAACGTATGATAGACACTGCTGAAACTGGACAACTAATGCTGCATGTTCCTTGATTACTTGCATTGCTCAGGACCGCTGAGGGACAGATTGCACTACTTACTTGCACATGTTTCGGTACTTATTGGTGATTGTTACTGACTTGTATGGAAACACCAGCTGCTGCTTGTTCCTCTATTACTTAATTGTACGTTTGGAACGTATGATAGACACTGCTGAAACTGGACAACTGCTGCTACATCTTTCTTGATTACTTGCATTGCTCAGGACCGCTGTGAGTGACGAATTGCACTACTTACTTGCATATGTTTCGGTACTTATTGGTGATTATTACTGACTTGTATGGAAACATCTGCTGGTGCTTGTTCCTTGATACTTAATTGTATGCTAGGAACGTATGATAGACAATGCTGAAACTGGACAACTGCTGCTGCGTGTTCCTTGATTACTTGCATTGCTCAGGACCGCTGTGAGTGACAGATTGCATTACTTACTTGCATATGTTTCGGTACTTATTGGTGATTGTTACTTACTTGTATGGAAACATCAGCTGCTGCTTGTTCCTTAATTACTTAATTGTATGCTAGGAACGTATGATAGACAATGCTGAAACTGGACAACTGCTGCTGCGTGTTCCTAAATTACTTGCATTGCTCAGGACCGCTGTGAGTGACAGATTGCATTACTTACTTGCATATATTTCAGTACTTATTGGTGATTGTTACTGACTTGTATGGAAACATCTGCTGCTGCTTGTTCCTTGATACTTAATTGTATGCTAGGAACATATGATAGCCACTGCTAAAACTGGACAACTGTTGTTACATGTTCCTTGATTACTTGCATTACTCAGGACCGCTATGAGTGACAGATTGCATTACTTACTTGCATATGTTTCGGTACTTATTGGTGATTGTTACTGACTTGTATGGAAACATCAGCTGCTGCTTTTTCCATGATTACTTAATTGTTTGTTAGGAACCTATGATAGACACTGATGAAACTGGATAACTGCTGCTGCATGTTCCTTGATTTCTTGCATTGCTCCGGACCGCTATGAGTGACAGATTGCATTACTTACTTGCATATGTTTCGGTACTTATTGGTGATTGTTACTGACTTGTATGGAAACGTATGTTGCTGCTTGTTCCTTGATTACTTAATAGTATGTTAGGAACGTATGATAGACACTGCTGAAACTGGACAACTGCTGCTGCATGTTCCTTGATTACTTGCATTGCTCAGGACAGCTGTGAGTGACAGATTGCACTACTTACTTGCATATGTTTCGGTACTTATTGGTGATTGTTACTGACTTGTATGGAAACATCAGTTGCTGCTTGTTCCTTGATTACTTAATTGTATGTTAGGAACGTATGATAGACACTGCTGAAACTGGACAACTGCTGCTGCATGATCCTTGATTACTTGCATTGCTTAAGTTCGCTGTGATTGCATTACTTACTTGCATACGTTTCGGTACTTATTGGTGATTGCTACTGACTTCTATGGAAACATCTGCTGATCCTTGTTCCTTGATTACTTAATTGTATGCTAGGAACGTATAATACACAACGCTGAAACTGGAAAACTGTAGTTGCGCGTTCCTTGATTACTTTCATTGCTCAGGACCGCTGTGAGTGACAGATTGCATTATTTACTTGCATATGTTTCAGTACTTATTGGTGATTGATACTGACTTGTATGGAAACATCTGTTCTGCTTGTTCCTTGATTACTTAATTGTATGTAAGGAACGTATGATAGACAATGCTGAAACTGGACAACTGCTGCTGCATGTTCCTTGATTACTTGCATTGCTCAGGACCGCTGTGAGTGACAGATTTCATTACTTACTTGCATATGTTTCGGCACTTATTGGTGATTGACACTCACTTGTATGGAAACATCTGCTGCTGCTTGTTCCTTGATTACTTAATTGTACGTTAGGAATGTATGATAGACACAACTGAAACTGGACAACTGCTGCTGCATGTTCCTTGGATACATGCATTGCTCAGGACCGCTGTTAGTGACAGATTGCATTACTTACTTGCATATGTTTCGATACTTATTGGTGATTGATACTGACTTGTATGGAAACATCTGCTGCTGCTTATTCCATTATTACTTAATTGTATGTTAGGAACGTATGATAGACACTTCTGAAACTGGACAACTGCTACTGCATGTTCCTTGATTACTTGCATTGTTCAGGACCGCTGTGAGTGATAGATTGCATTACTTACTTGCATATGTTTCGGTACTTATTGGTGATTGTTACTGACTTGTATGGAAACATCTGCTGCTGTTTGTTCCTTGATCAATTAATTGTATGCTAGGAACGTATGACATACACTGCTGAAACTAGAAAACTGTTGTTGCATGTTCCTTGATTACTTGCACTGCTTAGGACCGCTGTGAGTGACAAATTACATTACTTACTTGCATATGTTTCGGTATTATTGGTAATTGTTACTGACTTGTATGGAAACATAAGCTGCTGCTTGTTCCTCGATTATTTAATTGTATGTTAGGAACGTATGACAGACACTGCTGAAACTGGACAACTGATGCTGCATGTTCCTTGATTACTCTCATTGGTCTGGACCACTGTGAGTGACAGATTGCACTACTTACTTGCATATGTTTCGGTACTTATTGGTGATTTTTACTGACTTGTATTGAAACATCAGCTGCTGCTTGTTCCTTGATTACTTAATTGTATGTTAGGAACGTATGATAGACGCTGCTGAAACTGGACAACTGCTGCTGCATGTTCCTTGATTACTTGCATTGCTCAGATTCCCTGTGATTGCATTACTTACTTGCATATGTTTCGGTACTTATTGGTGAATGTAGACTTGTATGGAAACATCTGCTGCTGCTTGTTCCTTGATTACTTAATTGTATGCTAGGAACGTATGATAGACACTGCTGAAACTGGACAACTATAGTTGCATGTTCCTTGATTACTTGCATTGTTCAGGACCGCTGTGAGTGAGAGATTGCATTACTTACTTGCATATGTTTTGGTACTTATTGGTGATTGTTACTGACTTGTATGGAAACATCTGCTGCTGCTTGTTCCTTGATTAATTAATTCTATGCTAGGGACGTATGATAGACACTGCTGAAACTAGAAAACTGTTGTCGCATGTTCCTTGATTACTTGCATTGCTTAGGACCGTTGTGAGTGACAGATTACATTACTTACTTGCATATGTTTCGATATTATTGGTGATTGTTACTGACTTGTATGGAAACATAAGCTGCTGCTTGTTCCTTGATTACTTAATTGTATGTTAGGAACGTATGATAGACACTGCTGAAACTGGACAACTGATGCTGCATATTCCTTGATTACTTGCATTGCTCAGGAACGCTGTGAGTGACAGATTACACTACATACTTGCATATGTTTCGATACTTATTGGTGATTGTTACTGACTTGTATGGAAACATCAGCTGCTGCTTGTTCCTTGATTACTTAATTGTATGTTAGGAACGTATGATAGACGCTGCTGAAACTAGAAAACTGTTGTTGCATGTTCCTTGATTACTTGCATTGCTTAGGACCGCTGTGAGTGACAGATTACAGTACTTACTTGCATATGTTTCGGTATTATTGGTGATTGTTACTGACTTGTATGGAAACATAAGCTGCTGCTTGTTCCTTGATTACTTAATTGTATGTTAGGAACGTATGACAGACACTGCTGAAACTGGACAACTTATGCTGTATGTTCCTTGATTACTTGCATTGCTCAGGACCGCTGTGAGTGACAGATTGCACTACTTACTTGCATATGTTTCGGTACTTATTGGTGATTGTTACTGACTTGTATTGAAACATCAGCTGCTGCTTGTTCCTTGATTACTTAATTGTATGTTAGGAACGTATGATAGACGCTGCTGAAACTGGACAACTGCTGCTGCATGTTCCTTGATTACTTGCATTGCTCAGATTCGCTGTGATTGCATTACTTACTTGCATATGTTTCTGTACTTATTGGTGAATGTTACTGACTTGTATGCAAACATCTGTTGCTGCTTGTTCCTTGATTACTTAATTGTATGCTAGGAACGTGTAACATCCAAGTTACCACAAACAGTACACGTCATAATATTTCATTTCATTAAGTAATAAATATTACTAATTGTTTGATACCACAGGTCCATCAGCCTGAATACTTAATTACAATAATAAGTTAAAGATCAAATGGTGGTCTAAACTAGCTTCTAAATCTTCAATCAGAGTGCGGAAGACTGAACAAGCTACCCGAGACCGCATCATCTTTTCAAAATAGGCTTCACCAAAAAGTCCAAAAGTCTGCTATTCATCAAATGTCCAGATTCACTTAGCCTGGGACGGACTACCTGCTATGGTCTTGCCCTTATCAGCTTTTCCTGAAAAAGAGTTGTCATGACAGAGTAAGCTAACGTTGCTTAGTGAGTAAACAGAGTTCCATTAGTTACCCCACACATATAACATACTATCAGCTCCTGTCGGCAAGTCAATACGTCAGAGACGGTAAAAGGTTGGGAGGCAACCCAGTCAGTATTCCCATGTGTAAGGCCGAAGCCCTACGGGAAGTGTATGGAAACAAGTCATATAGGAAAGGAATCTGCAGAATTCCCTCCTGTGAATGGAGATCTCACATTCGGTCCTGTCGGATAATGCAGTATGCAGCGGCAAATATATGAACTAACAAGTAAGCAGTAAGCATGATAAGTGTTTACATAAAATGTAAAAGTGAACATGCAATCAAGGCAATTCAAGTGTCAAGCTTCAGAAATGTCAAAATACGTTTCTATGATACAATATAGTATTAAAGAAACATGCTTTATAAATCGGAAGTTTCCATACAGTCAATGACATTCACCAATAAGTATCGATACATATGCAAGTAATCAATGAAATCTGTCACTCACAGTAGTCCGTAGTCAGATAATGCTTAACGAATTAAGCTGTTCAGTTTACTCTGTCAGTTCGGCGGTTTCCTGCAGTTCAATTTCAAGTCTGGTATATTAATGTCAAGTCTGTAACATGATCTATATAACCCTAGTTACACACTCAGGTTATTGTCATTTCTTACTGTCGAGTCTGAGGTAGTTCCTATCTTCCCAAGGTGAGTCTATTCTTATCAGATTAATACGATTCCTCTAATTACATATATGTATATATGGCCTTGAAACAAAGCCAAACGTATTACTTAGCAAGGTGAAACAGGACATACACATTCTAAGGGTTCGTACAGAGTCTGTTAATTTATTTGTGCATATAATAGATATGCATCTTGAACTTGTGAGTTTAAGCATAATCAAACAATACTTTCAATTTCCTTAGGTTGTTTAATAACTTAATCTGATTTAGAAATTAATCTTAGACTTGGAACAACAACCAGATTCGAATTGATACAGATTCGAACAACATTAGATTCAAATAGGATTAGATTCGAATAGCATTAGATTCGAAATAGGATTAGATTCAAATAGCATTTTCGAATCTAGGGGTTAGATTCGAAATCAACAGATTCTAAACTAGGGAAGATAGATTCGAAGGCAGCTAATTCGAGTCTAAGGGATTAGATTCGAAAACATACATCTTCGAGTCTAATGGATTAGATTCGAAACACATACATTCAAGACACCCATTCGAATCTAGACAATCAGATTTGAAACAACCAATTCAATGTCAAAGGAAGATAGATTCGAAGGTCACTCATTCGAATCTAGGGGGGGTTAGATTCGAAACCAACACCTTCGAGTCTATACATGAATTTCTCGAATTTGTTCTTCTAGTTCATCGTTTTTCCAGGTTTTTAGCAACTAAACATGAGCATAAATGAGGGAAAAAATAGTTACTAACCTTCGTCCAAGCTATATCCTTCGACTATAGATGATTTCCAAGCAAAAACAAGTCCTAAACGGGAGCAAATCAGCTTCAAAAGAAGGGGATATGAGCAAACTCGAATTTGCTCAACAAAACCGAACTAAAAGTCAGAAATAGGGTCGATTTTACCTTAAATCCGGACGAAGTCAAACATGCAATGGTAGATTCGTGTAGAGCTCGACGATCTCTAACCGATGGCGTATAAATCACGAGAATCCGACGGTTCGTTTAGGAGAAATTCTAGAGAGAAGGTGAGGGTGTAGAGAGAGAAGGAGAGAGAGTTCAAGCTTCCAAACTCAAGAAATGAGGAGGAGTGCTCTATTTATAGGAAAATAGGGAAAATCAGATTTTCTACTGAATTTCCGGAATCGACCAACTTTTATTTCCATCAATCTGATTTGCATTTCAGATGTAAATAATAGCAAAGGAGTTCTAGATTTGCTATAATTGTCTTTTAGTCATATTTTTATTCATTTTAGTCTGTTTCGTTATTTTCAGTCTTTAATTTGTCATTTAGCTGAATTTTAATTATTAACTTTATTTTAGCTAATTTGGGGCAACTTTTCATAATTAATTATAACTTAATATAATTAACTATTTAAGATTCATGATTTCGGTTAATTACTAATAATGGGATAAAATTGCTTTATTATCCAAAGTCTGAAGCTGTAATTTATATTTAATAAATTACGGGCTGTTACAATCTTCCCCCGTTAAATTGATTCCGTCCTCGGAATCGACTAAGACAGGAATAACTTCGGATACTTTTGCCTAATTTCGTCTTCTCGTTCCCAAGTATGCGCAGATCCCCTATGGTATTTCCATTGAACTAACACCATTGGAATTTCCTTGTTGCGCAATTTCGAAACCTTATGGTCGATTATACGCTCGGGCTCTTCTTCGTATCGCAACTGCTCGTCAATTTGTACGTCTTTCCAAGGAATCGCAGCTTCAGCGTCAACTAAACACTTGCGAAGATTACTAACGTGAAATACATCATGTATCCCAGACATTTCGGAAGGCAACTTGAATCTGTAGGCTTGCAGCCCCACACGCTCGAGAATTTCGAAAGGACCAACAAATCGAGGACTTAACTTCCCCCGTTTGCCGAACCTTACTATCCCTTTTCTTGGCGAAACCTTCAGCAACACTTTATCTCCAATTTCAAACGCAATTGGCTTACGTCTTTTATCGTGATACTTCTTTTGTCTGTCTTGAGAGGTCTGAATCCGCTGTCGAATCAACTGTAGCTGGTCGTGTGCTTCCTGCAAAATCGCTGGTCCAGAGATCGGGCGTTCGCCTGTTTCCCTCTAACAGGTTGGAGTTCGGCATCGACGTCCGTACAAAAGCTGATAGGGAGGCATACCAATAGTCGAGTGATAACTATTGTTATAAGCAAACTCCACAAACGGCAGGTGAGTATCCCAACTTCCACCGAGATCAATCACACAGGCACGTAACATATCTTCTAAGGTCAAAATCGTTCTCTCACTTTGCCCGTCAGTTTCAGGATGATAAGCGGTGCTCATCTTAAGTTCAGTACCTAATCCATTCTGAAAAGCCTTCCAAAAACGAGAAGTAAATTTGCTGTCACGGTCCGATACTATAGACAATGGAACACCATGTCTAGTCACGATTTCTTTCATGTACAATTCAGCTAACTTTTCGAGGCGTTCATCATCACGTATGGGTAGGAAATGGGCTGACTTAGTAAGTCGATCCACTATTACCCATATAGAGTCATGATTCCGCTTAGTCATGGGCAGCTTCGTCACAAAGTCCATGGTTATGTGGTCCCACTTCCATTCCGGGATTGGCAATGGTTGTAGTTCCCCATACGGCTTCTGATGTTCAGATTTGACTTGTAGACAAGTCATGCAATTTTCTACATATCGTCCTACGTCTTTCTTCATTCCAGGCCACCAATATTCCGTCCTCAAGTCTTGATACATTTTAGTAGAACCAGGATGTATCGAAAATTTCGACATATGAGCTTCCGACAGAATTTGATCACGAATACCTCCTAGTCTGGGAACCCATATTCTATCCATGAACCGTCTAAGACCACGATTATCAAGAGTCAGCTGGGTCACATAAGTAACCATACGTTCAGATTTCAAGTTCTTATCCCGAATGGCTTCGGTTTGAGCGGCATTAATCAACTCAGGCAAGGCAGACTCCAACACAACGGAAGTCAAAGCATAACATCGGGAATAATGGTCTTGTCCGGTTTTGCGGCTTAGGGCATCTGCTACAATGTTTGTGTAACAGCCCGTAATTTATTAAATACAAATTACAGCAACAGACTTTGGATAATAAAGCAATTTTATCCAAATATTAGTAATTAACTGAAAGCATGAATCTTAAATAGTTAATTATATTAAGTTATAATTATTTATGAAAAGTTGCCCAAAATTAGCTGAAATAAAATTAATAATTAAAATTCAGCTAAATGACAAATTAAAGACTGAAAATGACGAAACGGACTAAAATGAATAAAAATGTGACTAAAAGACATTTATGCAAGTCGGATTGTTGGGAAATAAAGTTGGTCAATTCCGGATAATTCAGTAGAAAATCTGATTTTCTCCCTATTTTCCTATAAATAGGGCAGCCCTCCTCATTTCTTAAGTTTGGAAAATCTAGAACTCTCTCCTTCTCTCTCTACACTCTCACCTTCTCTCTAGAATTCCTCCTAATCGAACCGTCGGATTCTCGTGATTCATACGCCATCGGATAGAGATCGTCGAGCTCTTCACGAATCAACCATTACATGTTTGATTTCGTCCGAATTTGAGGTAAGATCGACCCCTTTTCTGTCTTTTGGTTCGGTTTTGAAAGAGCAATTTCGAGTTTGCTCATTTTCCCTTCATTTGAAGCTGATTTGCTTCCGTTTAGGACCTGTTTTTGCTTGGAAATCATCCATAGTCGAAGGTTATAGCTTGGACGAAGGTTAGTAACCATTTCTCTATCATTTATGCTCATATTTAGTTGTTAGAACCTGGAAAAACCGATGAACAAGATGAACAAATTCGAGAGATTCATGCTTAGACTCGAATTGTGTGTATGTTTCGAATCTAATCATCTAGACTCGAATTGTGTGTGTGTCTCGAATCTAATCACCTAGACTCGAGGGTGTGTGTGTTCGAATCTATGTGTTCGAGTCTATGTAGGTTCGAATCTAGGTATGTGCTTCGAGTCTAAGTCCTGATTTCGAATCTATATGCATGCTTCGAGTCTATGGGTATGGTTTCAAGGTGATGTGAATTTCGAATCTAATCAATTAGATTCGAATGGTACTAGTTCGAATCTGTCCCTCTAAATTCGAATTTGGTTCTTGTTCCAAGTATAAGATTAATTCCTAAATCAGATTAAGTTATTAAATAACCTAATGAAATTGAAAGTATCGTTTAATTATGATAAAAATCGTCAGTTTCAAGATGCAGAACTATTTTATGCACAAATGAATTATCAGACTCTGTACGAACCCTTAGAATGTGTATGACCTGTTCAACTTGCTAAGTAATACGATTGGCTTTGTTTCAAGGCCACACATCTGTAATTAGGTGAATCGTATTAATCTGATAAGAATAGACTCACCTTGGGACGATAGGAACTACCTCAGACTCGATAACCAGAATTGACAATAACCTGAATATATAACTAGGGTTATATAGATTATGTCACAGACTTGAAACTGAAATGCCAGACTTGAAACTGAACTGCAGGAACCCACCGATTTGACAGAGTAAACTGAACAGCTTAACTCGTTAAGCATTATCTGACTACGGACCACTGTGAGTGACAGATTTCATTAATTACTTGCATATATTTCGATACTTATTGGTGAATGTATTGACTGTATGGAAACTTCTGATTGTTGCTGCATGTTTCTTTAATACTATATTGTATCATAGAAACGTACTTTTGACATTACTGAAGCTAGACACTTGAATTGCCTTGATTGCATGTTCACTTTTACATTTTATGTAAATACGTATCATGCTTATTGCTTACTTGACTGTATAAATATTTGCCGCTGCATATTCCATTATCCAACAGGACCGAATGTGAGATCTCCATTCACAGGAGGGAATTCTGCAGATTCCTATCCTATTTGACTTGTTTCCATTCACTTCCCGTAGGGCTTCGGCCTTACACATGGGAATACCGACTGGGTTGTCTCCCAACCTTTTTGCCGTCTCTGACGTATTGCCGACAGGATCTGATAGTATGTTATATGTGTGTGGTAACTAATGGAACTCTGTTAACTCACTAAGCATTGTTAGCTTACTCTGTCATGACAACTCTTTTACAGGAAAAGTTGATAAAGGCAAGACCCTAGCAGGTAGTTCGTCCCAGGCTAAGTGATTCTGGACATTTGATGAATAGCAGACTTTTGGACTTTTGATGACGCCTATTTTGAAAAGATGATGCGGTCTCGGGTAGCTTGTTCAGTCTTCCGCACTCTGATTGAAGATTTAGAAGCTAGTTAGACCACCATTTGATTTTAAATATTGTTGTAATTAAGTATTCATGCTGATGGACCTGTGGTATCAAACAATTAGTAATATTTATTACTTAATCAAATGAAATATTATGACGTGTACTGTTTGTGGAAACTTGGATGTTACAAAGTTGGTATCAGAGCAGCAGTTTAATCATCGGATTGGCCACCCGATACTTAAACTACTGGTATGGTATGGACTATGTGACTCTGAATTCCCGAACAAGTCACCGAGGCCTAGGGTAACCTAATTAGTAAAGGACTACCCACACAACTTGACCTAAGATAGGCAAATGATGACTGATAGGATGGGGGAGGGATTGACTGCTTGATACTGACTTGACTTTGACTTGACTTTGTGAGTCTGATTAACTGCCTTCATATCTATGAATTTAGATATGATTATCTGACGTAGGAATTATGACTCGAACTGTGCTTATTTGAATCAGGAAATAATAGCTATTTCCTTTATATTTTCAGCCAATGGCTGATAAGAATCCGACTGTTGCCGGTTCCTCAAGGGTTGATAAAGCTGCTGATGCTGCAGCTGATCAACACAAAGAATCTGTTCATGTAGAGGACTTAGGCACTGACCCTGAAAATACTGCTAATGACTCAAGCAGTACTGCCACCCCTGTGCCTCCCCAGCAGGCTCAATTGATTGACCTCGTTCATAAGTTGAATGAGGATAACCGTAGGCAAATGCAGCTTATGATGGATAGGAACCGACTGCAGACTGATATGGCAGTTGAAGACCGATTTAGGGAGATTAAGGATTTGTTGACCAAGGGTAAAGCAGTGATGCAGACTGACGAAGTAAATCAGCGGGAAATTGACTTTAAGCGCCGTGAAGAAGAACTTAGGTTGCGAGAACTTAAGCTGCAGGAGTTAGAACTGAAGTATAAGGAAGAGATGTTAGCAAAGCCCAAGAAAGACCGAAAGAGGAAATATAGGCATGAGTCATCTGATGAAAGTGAGACTGACTCTTCCGACCATCACGTTAAGGTAGGACGTGACTGTACGTTTGTCGATTTCAAGAAGTGTGGAGCTCGTACATTTGCGGGGTCATCTGATCCTGTTAAAGCTATGGACTGGGTCGCGAATGTGGAGAAAGCGTTTAAATTCTCCAAGTGTGGTGAAAAGGATAAGGTGACATTTGCAACGGGAATGTTGGAAGATGGAGCTGGTCGTTGGTGGAAGTCAATTACGAATCCCATGTCCGAAGCAATGGAGAAATCCATTACTTGGGATCAATTTAAGATTCATCTGAAAGAAAAGTACTGCCCCCAGGATGTTAAGCGCCAGATGGAGAAAACCCTGCTATCTTTTCAGCAAGGTACAAGATCCGTGATGGACTATGAGCTGGAATTTACCAGGCTCTCGCTATTATTTGATCACCCTGTCGATACTGACGAAAGACGAAGGGATTTGTTTGTGGATGGTCTGGATAGAGAAATCCGGAAGTTTGTGAAGTCTGGCAGACCGAGAAGTTATATCGAAGCGGTTGAAATTGCTAGGGTAGGTGAACTTGAAATCTATCCTGAGCGAGCGTGTCCTTTTATTGCTAAATCTAATAAGAAGGAAAAATCTGAGAAAGCTGGGAAGGAGAGAATGGAAAGGAAGAGTGAAAGTTCGAAGAAGGGAGATAAGCAGTCTTCCAAGAAAGCTAAGTCGTATGCTGTGACCTCGACACCAAAGCCTGCTTGTCCTCGCTGCAAGCAGATTCATGAAGGAAAGTGCGATCCTGCGTTCGTTAAGTGCTATTGCTGTAGGCAGAGCGGTCACGATAGGTCAGAATGTCCCAGGCGCAGTGAGGCTTGCCGAAACTGCATCACGTTGGGGCACCATGCTAAAGACTGTACTCGGCCTCGATTTGTTCCTCCGCCTGCAACTTCACCTCAACAATCAGTCAAAGGTTCTTCTGCCCCGAGGAATCAACCGAGATCTTTCCAGATGACAGGCGAAGAGGCAAAAGAGACTGCTGACGTCGTCACGGGTACATTTCTTGTTAATGATATGCCTGCCTTAATCTTATTTGACTCTGGCTCTAATCTGTCGTATGTGTCTGAAAAGTTTGCTAAACAGTTTGATTTTGCCCCTGTGATGTTACCTGCACCCTTAGACATAGAAACTGCTAGCTCGAATTTTGTGACTGTGAATAGAGTCTTTCGTTCCTGTAAGCTAGTGATTGATGACCTCTCCTCGAACGTCGACCTGATACCGATGTGGATTAGGGAATTCGATGTTATTATAGGAATGGACTGGCTTATGACGAATAATGCTGAAATCCTTTGTGCAAAAAGGATAATTAGAATTAGAACCCCCGAAGGAAGTGAACGTTATGTTTATGGCGATAGAAAGACTCGAGATTTAGGTCTCATTTCTGTAATGAAAGCCCGAAAGTGCCTAACCAAAGGTTGTGCCGCCTATTTAGCATATGCCTTAGATGATAAGGAAGTTAAAAAGACCGTGTCTGATGTACCTGTAGTTAGAGATTTCCCTGACGTGTTCCCGGATGACATCTCTGGTTTGCCACCAGATCGTCAAATCGAATTCCATATTGACCTTGTACCGGGTGCTGCTCCTATCGCGAAAGCCCCTTACCGTCTTGCTCCGAATGAAATGAAGGAAATGATGAGTCAGTTGCAGGAATTATTGAAAAAAGGGTTTATTCGTCCGAGTACTTCTCCTTGGGTGCTCCGGTTCTTTTCGTTAAGAAGAAGGATGGTACCTTTCGCATGTGTATCGATTATCGGGAGTTAAATAAGGTAACTATTAAGAACCGATACCCTCTGCCTAGAATTGATGACTTGTTTGATCAACTGCAAGGGGCTAGTTATTTTTCAAAGATTGATCACCGATCTGGATATCATCAGCTCAAAGTATTTGAGTCTGACGTACCGAAGACTGCATTTCGTACTCGATATGGCCATTTTGAATTTCTGGTAATGCCGTTCGGTCTCACAAATGCCCCGGCCGCATTTATGGACCTTATGAATAGGGTATGTAGACCAATGCTGGATAAATCAGTGATAGTCTTCATTGATGACATCTTGATTTACTCCAAGTCTGAATCTGATCATGCGATGCATTTGCGAGCATTGCTAGAATTATTACGAAAGGAGCGACTCTATGCAAAATTCTCCAAATGTGAATTCTGGTTACGCCAGGTGCAGTTTTTAGGACATATTGTCTCCGGTGAGGGAATAGCCGTAGATCCATCAAAGGTTGATGCGGTTCAGAAGTGGGAAGCGCCGAAAAACGTATCTGAAGTTCGAAGTTTCTTGGGTTTAGCGGATTATTGGTGGCCTGGAATGAAGAAGGACGTGGGACGATATGTGGAAAATTGCATGACTTGTTTACAAGTCAAATCGGAACATCTGAAGCCGTATGGGGAACTACAACCATTGCCAGTCCCGGAATGGAAGTGGGACCACATAACCATGGACTTTGTGACGAAGCTGCCCAGGACTAAGCGGAATCATGACTCTATATGGGTAATAGTGGATCGACTTACTAAGTCAGCCCATTTCCTACCCATACGTGAAGATGAACGCCTCGAAAAGTTAGCTGAATTATACATGAAAGAAATCGTGACTAGACATGGTGTGCCATTGTCTATAGTATCGGACCGTGACAGCAGATTTACTTCTCGTTTTTGGAAGGCTTTTCAGAATGGACTAGGAACTGAACTTAAGATGAGCACCGCCTATCATCCTGAAACTGACGGGCAAAGTGAGAGGACAATTTTGACCTTAGAAGATATGTTACGTGCCTGTGTGATTGATCTCGGTGGAAGTTGGGATACTCATCTGCCGTTTGTGGAGTTTGCTTATAACAATAGTTATCACTCGACTATTGGTATGCCTCCATATCAGCTTTTGTACGGACGTCGATGCCGAACTCCAACCTGTTGGAGGGATACAGGTGAACGCCCGATCTCTGGACCAGCGATTCTGCAAGAAGCCCATGACCAACTACAGTTGATTCGACAGCGGATTCAGACTTCTCAAGACAGACAAAAGAAGTATCATGATAGAAGACGGAAACCAATTGCGTTTGAAGTTGGAGATAAAGTGTTGTTGAAAGTCTCGCCAAGAAAAGGAATAGTAAGGTTCGGCAAACGGGGGAAGTTGAGCCCTCGATTTGTGGGTCCTTTTGAAATTCTCGAGCGTGTAGGATTGCAGGCCTACAGATTGAAGTTGCCTGCCGAAATGACTGGGATTCATGATGTATTTCATGTGAGTAATCTTCGAAAGTGTTTAGCTGACGCTGAAGCTGTGATTCCTTGGAAAGATGTGCAAATTGATGAGCAGTTGCGATACGAAGAAGAGCCCGAGCGTATAATCGATCATAAGGTTTCGAAATTACGCAACAAGGAAATTCCAATGGTGTTAGTTCAATGGAAATACCATAAGGGATCTGCGCAAACTTGGGAACGAGAAGACGAGATTAGGCAAAAGTATCCAGAGTTATTCCTGTCTTAGTCGATTCCGAGGACGGAATCAATTTAACAGGGGAAGATTGTAACAGCCCGTAATTTATTAAATACAAATTACAGCAACAGACTTTGGATAATAAAGCAATTTTATCCAAATATTAGTAATTAACTGAAAGCATGAATCTTAAATAGTTAATTATATTAAGTTATAATTATTTATGAAAAGTTGCCCAAAATTAGCTGAAATAAAATTAATAATTAAAATTCAGCTAAATGACAAATTAAAGACTGAAAATGACGAAACGGACTAAAATGAATAAAAATGTGACTAAAAGACATTTATGCAAGTCGGATTGTTGGGAAATAAAGTTGGTCAATTCCGGATAATTCAGTAGAAAATCTGATTTTCTCCCTATTTTCCTATAAATAGGGCAGCCCTCCTCATTTCTTAAGTTTGGAAAATCTAGAACTCTCTCCTTCTCTCTCTACACTCTCACCTTCTCTCTAGAATTCCTCCTAATCGAACCGTCGGATTCTCGTGATTCATACGCCATCGGATAGAGATCGTCGAGCTCTTCACGAATCAACCATTACATGTTTGATTTCGTCCGAATTTGAGGTAAGATCGACCCCTTTTCTGTCTTTTGGTTCGGTTTTGAAAGAGCAATTTCGAGTTTGCTCATTTTCCCTTCATTTGAAGCTGATTTGCTTCCGTTTAGGACCTGTTTTTGCTTTGAAATCATCCATAGTCGAAGGTTATAGCTTGGACGAAGGTTAGTAACCATTTCTCTATCATTTATGCTCATATTTAGTTGTTAGAACCTGGAAAACCGATGAACAAGATGAACAAATTCGAGAGATTCATGCTTAGACTCGAATTGTGTGTATGTTTCGAATCTAATCATCTAGACTCGAATTGTGTGTGTCTCTCGAATCTAATCACCTAGACTCGAGGGTGTGTGTGTTCGAATCTATGTGTTCGAGTCTATGTAGGTTCGAATCTAGGTATGTGCTTCGAGTCTAAGTCCTGATTTCGAATCTATATGCATGCTTCGAGTCTATGGGTATGGTTTCAAGGTGATGTGAATTTCGAATCTAATCAATTAGATTCGAATGGTACTAGTTCGAATCTGTCCCTCTAAATTCGAATTTGGTTCTTGTTCCAAGTATAAGATTAATTCCTAAATCAGATTAAGTTATTAAATAACCTAATGAAATTGAAAGTATCGTTTAATTATGATAAAAATCGTAAGTTTCAAGATGCAGAACTATTTTATGCACAAATGAATTATCAGACTCTGTACGAACCCTTAGAATGTGTATGACCTGTTCAACTTGCTAAGTAATACGATTGGCTTTGTTTCAAGGCCACACATCTGTAATTAGGTGAATCGTATTAATCTGATAAGAATAGACTCACCTTGGGACGATAGGAACTACCTCAGACTCGATAACCAGAATTGACAATAACCTGAATATATAACTAGGGTTATATAGATTATGACACAAACTTGACATTAATTTATACCAGACTTGAAACTGAACTGCAGGAACCCACCGATTTGACAGAGTAAACTGAACAGCTTAACTCGTTAAGCATTATCTGACTACGGACCACTGTGAGTGACAGATTTCATTAATTACTTGCATATATTTCGATACTTATTGGTGAATGTATTGACTGTATGGAAACTTCTGATTGTTGCTGCATGTTTCTTTAATACTATATTGTATCATAGAAACGTACTTTTGACATTACTGAAGCTAGACACTTGAATTGCCTTGATTGCATGTTCACTTTTACATTTTATGTAAATACGTATCATGCTTATTGCTTACTTGACTGTATAGATATTTGCCGCTGCATATTCCATTATCCGACAGGACCGAATGTGAGATATCCATTCACAGGAGGGAATTCTGCAGATTCCTATCCTATTTGACTTGTTTCCATTCACTTCCCGTAGGGCTTCGGCCTTACACATGGGAATACCGACTGGGTTGTCTCCCAACCTTTTTGCCGTCTCTGACGTATTGCCGACAGGATCTGATAGTATGTTATATGTGTGTGGTAACTAATGGAACTCTGTTAACTCACTAAGCATTGTTAGCTTACTCTGTCATGACAACTCTTTTACAGGAAAAGTTGATAAAGGCAAGACCCTAGCAGGTAGTTCGTCCCAGGCTAAGTGATTCTGGACATTTGATGAATAGCAGACTTTTGGACTTTTGATGACGCCTATTTTAAAAAGATGATGCGGTCTCGGGTAGCTTGTTCAGTCTTCCGCACTCTGATTGAAGATTTAGAAGCTAGTTAGACCACCATTTGATTTTAATATATTGTTGTAATTAAGTATTCATGCTGATGGACCTGTGGTATCAAACAATTAGTAATATTTATTACTTAATCAAATGAAATATTATGACGTGTACTGTTTGTGGAAACTTGGATGTTACAGTTTGCTTTACCTGGATGGTAAAGGATCTCACAGTCATAGTCTTTAATCAATTCCATAGATCGCCTTTGTCGCATATTCAGCTCTTTTTGGTCAAATATATACTTCAGACTTTTGTGATCTGTATATAACTTGCATCTAGTCCCATACAGATAATGTCGCCAAATTTTCAATGCAAAGGTCACGGCTGCAAGCTCCAAGTCATGCGTCGGGTAATTCTTTTCATGCGCCTTTAGCTGCCTTGATGTGTAGGCAATTACTTTATCCCTTTGCATCAACACACAACCTAATCCCATCTTAGAAGCATCACTATAGACTACAAAATCATCATTACCCTCAGGTAAGGCCAGAATCGGTGCTTCAATTAGCTTACGCTTCAGAGTCTCAAAGGCTCGATCTTGGGATTCATTCCATTCAAACTTAACCTCCTTCTTCGTCAGACTGGTTAAAGGCACCGCAATCTTGGAGAAATCACGGATAAATCTTCTGTACTAGCCAGCTAAACCCAAGAAACTTCAAACTTCAGATACGTTTTTCGGCGCTTCCCACTTCTGAACCGCATCAACCTTTGATGGATCTACGGCTATTCCCTCACCGGAGACAATATGTCCTAAAAATTGCACCTGGCGTAACCAGAATTCACATTTGGAGAATTTTGCATAGAGTCGCTCCTTTCGTAACAAGTCTAGCAATTCTTGCAAATGCATCGCATGGTCAGATTCAGACTTAGAGTAAATCAAGATGTCATCAATAAAGACTATCACTGATTTATCCAGCATTGGTCTACATACCCTATTCATGAGGTCCATAAATGCTGCCGGGGCATTTGTGAGACCGAACGGCATTACTAGGAATTCAAAATGGCCATATCGAGTACGAAATGCAGTCTTCGGTACGTCAGACTCAAATACTTTGAGTTGATGATATCCAGATCGGAGATCAATCTTTGAGAAGTAGCTAGCCCCTTGCAGTTGATCAAACAAGTCGTCAATTCTTGGCAGAGGGTATCGGTTCTTGATAGTTACTTTATTTAGCTCCCGATAATCTATACACATGCGAAAGGTACCATCCTTCTTCTTAACAAAAAGAACCGGAGCACCCCAAGGAGAAGTACTCGGACGAATAAACCCTTTTTCCAATAATTCCTGCAACTGACTCATCATTTCCTTCATTTCATTCGGAGCAAGACGGTAAGGGGCTTTCGCGATAGGAGCAGCACCCGGTACAAGGTCAATATGGAATTCGATTTGACGATCTGGTGGCAAACCAGAGATGTCATCCGGGAATACGTCAGGGAATTCTTGGACTACAGGTACATCAGACACAGTCTTCTTAATTTCTTTAGCATCTATGGCATATGCTAAATAAGCGGAACAACCTTTGGTTAGGCACTTTCGGGCTTTCATTACAGAAATGAGACCTAAATCTCGAGTCTTTCTATCGCCATAAACATAACGTTCACTTCCTTCGGGGGTTCTAATTCTAATTATCCTTTTAGCACAAAGGATTTCAGCATTATTCATCATGAGCCAGTCCATTCCTATAATAACATCGAACTCTCTAATCCACATCGGTATCAGGTCAACGTCCGAGGAGAGATCATCAATCACTAGCTTACAGGAACGAAAGACTCTATTCACAGTCACAAAATTCGAGCTAGCAGTTTCTATGTCTAAGGGTGCAGGTAACATTACAGGGGCAAAATCAAACTGTTTAGCAAACTTTTCAGACACATATGACAGATTAGAGCCAGAGTCAAATAAGATTAAGGCAGGCATAGAGTTAACAAGAAATGTACCCATGACGACATCAACAGTTTCTTTTGCCTCTTCGGCTGTCATCTGGAAAGATCTTGGTTGATTCCTCGGGGCAGAAGAACCTTTGACTGATTGCTGAGGTGAAGATGCAGGAGGAGGAACAAATCGGGGCCGGGTACAGTCTTTAGCATGGTGCCCCAACGTGATGCAGTTTCGGCAAGCCTCACTGCGCCTGGGACATTCTGACCTATCATGACCATTCTGTCTGCAGCAGTAGCACTTAACGAACGCAGGATCACACTTTCCTTCATGAATTTGCTTGCAGCGAGGACAAGCAGGCTTTGGCGCCGAGGTCACAGCATACGATTTAGCCTTCTTAGAAGACTGCTTATCTCCTTTCCTTGAACTTTCATTCTTTTTCTCCTTCCCAGCTTTCTCAGATTTTTCCTTCTTACTAGATTTAGCAATAAAAGGGCACGCTCGCTCAGGATAGATTTCAAGCTCACCTACCCTAGCAACTTCAACTGCTTCTATATAACTTCTCGGTCTGCCAGATTTCACAAACTTTCGAATTTCTCTATCCAAACCATCCACAAAAAGATCCCCTCGCCTTTCATCAGTATCGACAGGGTGATCAGATAATAGCGAGAGCCTGGTAAATTCCAGCTCATAGTCTGTTACAGATCTTGTACCTTGCTGAAACGATAGCAGGGTTTTCTCCATTTGGCGCTTAACATCCTGAGGGCAGTATTTCTCCTTCAGATGAATCTTGAATTGATCCCAAGTAATGGATTTCTCCATTGCATCAGACATGGGATTTGTAATAGACTTCCACCAACGGCCAGCTCCATCTTCCAACATTCCCGTCGCAAATGTGACCTTGTCTTTTTCACCACACTTGGAGAGTTTAAACGCTTTCTCCACATTCGCGACCCAGTCCATAGCTTTAACAGGATCAGATGACCCCGCAAACGTACGAGCCCCACATTTCTTAAAGTCTACGAACGTACACTCTCGTCCCACCTTAACGTGATGGTCAGAGGAATCAGTCTCACTGTCATCAGAGGGCTCCTGACTATGCTTCCTTTTCCGATCCTTTTTGGGCTTCGCCAACATCTCTTCCCTATATTTCAACTCTAGCTCCTGTAACTTAAGTTCCCGCAACCTAAGTTCTTCTTCCCGGCGCTTAAATTCAATTTCACGCTGGTTTACTTCGTCAGTCTGCATCACTGCTTTACCCTTGGTCAGCAAGTCCTTAATCTCCTTAAACCGGTCTTCAACTGCCATATCAGTCTGTAATCGATTCCTATCCATCATAAGCTGCATCTGTCTACGATTATCCTCATTCAACTTATGAACGAGATCTATCAACTGAGCCTGCTGAGGAGGCACAGGGGTGGCAGTACTGCTTGAGTCATTAGCAGTATTTTCAGGGTCAGTTCCTAAGTCCTCTACATGAACAGATTCTTTGTGTTGATCAGCTGCAGCATCAGCAGCTTTACCAACAGTCGAGGTACCAGCAACATTTGGATTCTTATCAGCCATTGGCTGAAAATATAAAGGAAATAACTATTATTTCCTGATTCAAATAAGCACGATTCGAGTCATAATTCCTACGTCAGATAATCACATCTAAGTTCATAGATATGAAGGCAGTCAGTCAGGCTGGCACAAAGTCAAGTCAAAGTCAAGTCAGTATCAAGCAGTCAATCCCTCCCCCATCCTATCAGTCATCATTTGCCTATCTTAGGTCAAGTTGTGTGGGTAGTCCTTTACTAATTAAGTTACCCTAGGCCTCGGTGACTTGTTCGGGAATTCAGAGTCACATAGTCCATACCATACCAGTAGTTTAAGTATCGGGTGGCCAATCCGATGATTAAACTGCTGCTCTGATACCAACTTTGTAACATCCAAGTTACCACAAACAGTACACGTCATAATATTTCATTTCATTAAGTAATAAATATTACTAATTGTTTGATACCACAGGTCCATCAGCCTGAATACTTAATTACAATAATAAGTTAAAGATCAAATGGTGGTCTAAACTAGCTTCTAAATCTTCAATCAGAGTGCGGAAGACTGAACAAGCTACCCGAGACCGCATCATCTTTTCAAAATAGGCTTCAGCAAAAAGTCCAAAAGTCTGCTATTCATCAAATGTCCAGATTCACTTAGCCTGGGACGGACTACCTGCTATGGTCTTGCCCGTATCAGCTTTTCCTGAAAAAGAGTTGTCATGACAGAGTAAGCTAACGTTGCTTAGTGAGTAAACAGAGTTCCATTAGTTACCCCACACATATAACATACTATCAGCTCCTGTCGGCAAGTCAATACGTCAGAGACGGCAAAAGGTTGGGAGGCAACCCAGTCAGTATTCCCATGTGTAAGGCCGAAGCCCTACGGGAAGTGTATGGAAACAAGTCATATAGGAAAGGAATCTGCAGAACTCCCTCCTGTGAATGGAGATCTCACATTCGGTCCTGTCGGATAATGCAGTATGCAGCGGCAAATATATGAACAGTCAAGTAAGCAGTAAGCATGATAAGTGTTTACATAAAATGTAAAAGTGAACATGCAATCAAGGCAATTCAAGTGTCAAGCTTCAGAAATGTCAAAATACGTTTCTATGATACAATATAGTATTAAAGAAACATGCAGCATAAATCGGAAGTTTCCATACAGTCAATGACATTCACCAATAAGTATCGATACATATGCAAGTAATCAATGAAATCTGTCACTCACAGTAGTCCGTAGTCAGATAATGCTTAACGAATTAAGCTGTTCAGTTTACTCTGTCAGTTCGGCGGTTTCCTGCAGTTCAATTTCAAGTCTGGTATATTAATGTCAAGTCTGTAACATGATCTATATAACCCTAGTTACACACTCGGGTTATTGTCATTTCTTACTGTCGAGTCTGAGGTAGTTCCTATCTTCCCAAGGTGAGTCTATTCTTATCAGATTAATACGATTCCTCTAATTACATATATGTATATATGGCCTTGAAACAAAGCCAAACGTATTACTTAGCAAGGTGAAACAGGACATACACATTCTAAGGGTTCGTACAGAGTCTGTTAATTTATTTGTGCATATAAAAGATATGCATTTTGAACTTGTGAGTTTAATCATAATCAAACAATACTTCCAATTTCCTTAGGTTGTTTAATAACTTAATCTGATTTAGAAATTAATCTTAGACTTGGAACAACAACCAGATTCGAATTGATACAGATTCGAACAACATTAGATTCAAATAGGATTAGATTCGAATAGCATTAGATTCGAAATAGGATTAGATTCAAATAGCATTTTCGAATCTAGGGGTTAGATTCGAAATCAACAGATTCTAAACTAGGGAAGATAGATTCGAAGGCAGCTAATTCGAGTCTAAGGGATTAGATTCGAAAACATACATCTTCGAGTCTAATGGATTAGATTCGAAACACATACATTCAAGACACCCATTCGAATCTAGACAATCAGATTCGAAACAACCAATTCAATGTCAAAGGAAGATAGATTCGAAGGTCCCTCATTCGAATCTAGGGGGGGTTAGATTCGAAACCAACACCTTCGAGTCTATACATGAATTTCTCGAATTTGTTCTTCTAGTTCATCGTTTTTCCAGGTTTTTAGCAACTAAACATGAGCATAAATGAGGGAAAAAATAGTTACTAACCTTCGTCCAAGCTATATCCTTCGTTTATAGATGATTTCCAAGCAAAAACAAGTCCTAAACGGGAGCAAATCAGCTTCAAAAGAAGGGGATATGAGCAAACTCGAATTTGCCCAACAAAACTGAACTAAAAGTCAGAAATAGGGTCGATTTTACCTTAAATCCGGACGAAGTTAAACATGCAAAGGTATATTCGTGTAGAGCTCGACGATCTCTAACCGATGGCGTATAAATCACGAGAATCCGACGGTTCGTTTAGGAGAAATTCTAGAGAGAAGGTGAGGGTGTAGAGAGAGAAGGAGAGAGAGTTCAAGCTTCCAAACTCAAGAAATGAGGAGGAGTGCTCTATTTATAGGAAAATAGGGAAAATCAGATTTTCTACTGAATTTCCGGAATCGACCAACTTTTATTCCCATCAATCTGATTTGCATTTCAGATGTAAATAATAGCAAAGGAGTTCTAGATTTGCTATAATTGTCTTTTAGTCATATTTTTATTCATTTTAGTCCGTTTCGTCATTTTCAGTCTTTAATTTGTCATTTAGCTGAATTTTAATTATTAACTTTATTTTAGCTAATTTGGGGCAACTTTTCATAATTAATTATAACTTAATATAATTAACTATTTAAGATTCATGATTTCGGTAAATTACTAATAATGGGATAAAATTGCTTTATTATCCAAAGTCTGAAGCTGTAATTTATATTTAATAAATTACGGGCTGTTACAGAACGTATGATAGACACTGCTGAAACTGGACAACTGTAGTTGCATGTTCCTTGATTACTTGCATTGTTCAGGACCGCTGTGAGTGAGAGATTGCATTACTTACTTGCGTATGTTTCGGTATTATTGGTGATTGTTACTGACTTGTATGGAAACATAAGCTGCTGCTTGTTCCTTGATTTCTTAATGGTATTTTAGGAACGTATGATAGACACTGCTGAAACTGGACAACTAATGCTGCATGTTCCTTGATTACTTGCATTGCTCAGGACCGCTGAGGGACAGATTGCACTACTTACTTGCACATGTTTCGGTACTTATTGGTGATTGTTACTGACTTGTATGGAAACACCAGCTGCTGCTTGTTCCTTGATTACTTAATTGTATGTTAGGAACGTATGATAGACACTGCTGAAACTGGACAACTGCTGCTACATCTTTCTTGATTACTTGCATTGCTCAGGACCGCTGTAAGTGACGGATTGCACTACTTACTTGCATATGTTTCGGTACTTATTGGTGATTGTTACTGACTTGTATGGAAACATTTGCTGCTGCTTGTTCCTTGATTACTTAATAGTATGTTAGGAACGTATGATAGACACTGCTGAAACTAGACAACTGCTGCTGCACGTTCCTTGATTACTTGCATTGCTCATGACCGCTGTGAGTGACAGATTGCACTACTTACTTGCATATGTTTCGGTACTTCTTGGTGATTGTTACTGACTTGTATGGAAACATCAGTTGCTGCTTGATCCTTGATTACTTAATTGTATGTTAGGAACGTATGATAGACAATGCTGAAACTGGACAACTGCTGCTGCATGTTCCTTGATTACTTGCATTGCTTAAGTTCGCTGTGATTGCATTACTTACTTGCATACCTTTCGGTACTTATTGGTGATTGTTACTGACTTCTATGGAAACATCTGCTGATGCTTGTTCCTTGATTACTTAATTGTATGCTAGGAACGTATAATAGACAATGCTGAAACTGGAAAACTGTAGTTGCGCGTTCCTTGATTACTTGCATTGCTCAGGACCGCTGTGAGTGACAGATTGCTTTACTTACTTGCATATGTTTCAGTACTTATTGGTGATTGATACTGACTTGTATGGAAACATCTGTTGCTGCTTGTTCCTTGATTACTTAATTGTATGCTAGGAACGTATGATAGACAATGCTGAAACTGGACAACTGATGCTGCATGTTCCTTGATTACTTGCATTGCTCAGGACCGCTGTGAGTGACAGATTGCACTACTTACTTGCATATGTTTCGGTACTTATTGCTGATTGACACTGACTTGTATGGAAACATCTGCTGCTGCTTGTTCCATGATTACTTAATTGTATGTTAGGAACGTATGATAGACACTGCAGAAACTAGAAAAGTATTGTTGCACGTTCCTTGATTACTTGCATTGCTCAGGACTGCTGTGAGTGACAGATATCATTACTTACTTGCATATGTTTCGATACTTATTGGTGATTGATAATGACTTGTATGGAAACATCTGCTGCTGCTTATTCCTTGATTACTTAATTGTATGTTTGGAACGTATGATAGACACTTCTGTAACTGGAATACTGCTACAGCATGTTCCTTGATTACTTGCATTGTTCAGGACCGCTGTGAGTGATAGATTGCATTACTTACTTGCTTATGTTTCGGTACTTATTGGTGGTTGTTACTTTCTTGTATGGTTTATCTGCTGCTGCTTGTTCCTTGATTAATTAATTGTATGCTAGGAACGTATGATAGACACTGCTGAAACTAGAAAACTGTTGTTGCATGTTCCTTGATTACTTGCATTGCTTTGGACCGCTGTGAGTGACAGATTACATTACTTACTTGCATATGTTTCGGTATTATTGGTGATTGTTACTGACTTGTATGGAAACATATGCTGCTGCTTGTTCCTTGATTTCTTAATTGTATGTTAGGAACGTATGATAGACACTGCTGAAACTGGACAACTAATGCTGCATGTTCCTTGATTACTTGCATTGCTCAGGAACGCTGAGGGACAGATTGCACTACTTACTTGCACATGTTTCGGTACTTATTGGTGATTGTTACTGACTTGTATGGAAACACCAGCTCCTGCTTGTTCCTTGATTACTTATTTGTATGTTAGGAACGTATGATAGACACTGCTGAAACTGGACAACTGCTGCTACATCTTTCTTGATTACTTGCATTGCTCAGGACCGCTGTGAGTGACGGATTGCACTACTTACTTGCATATGTTTCGGTACTTATTGGTGATTGTTACTGACTTGTATGGAAACATCTGCTGGTGCTTTTTCCTTGATACTTAATTGTATGCTAGGAACGTATGATAGACAATGCTGAAACTGGACAACTGCTGCTGCGTGTTCCTTGATTACTTGCATTACTCAGGACCGCTGTGAGTGACAGATTGCATTACTTACTTGCATATGTTTCGGTAGTTATTGGTGATTGTTACTTACTTGTATGGAAACATCAGCTGCTGCTTGTTCCTTAATTACTTAATTGTATGCTAGGAACGTATGATAGACAATGCTGAAACTGGACAACTGCTGCTGCATGTTCCTTGATTACTTGCATTGCTCAGGACCGCTGTGAGTGACAGATTGCATTACTTACTTGCATATATTTCGGTACTTATTGGTGATTGTTACTGACTTGTATGGAAACATCTGCTGCTGCTTGTTCCTTGATACTTAATTGTATGCTAGGAACATATGATAGCCACTGCTGAAACTGGACAACTGTTGTTACATGTTCCTTGATTACTTGCATTACTCAGGACCGCTATGAGTGACAGATTGCATTACTTACTTGCATATGTTTCGGTACTTATTGGTGATTGTTACTGACTTGTATGGAAACATCAGCTGCTGCTTTTTCCATGATTACTTAATTGTTTGTTAGGAACCTATGATAGACACTGATGAAACTGGATAACTGCTGCTGCATGTTCCTTGATTTCTTGCATTGCTCCGGACCGCTATGAGTGACAGATTGCATTACTTACTTGCATATGTTTCGGTACTTATTGGTGATTGTTACTGACTTGTATGGAAACGTATGTTGCTGCTTGTTCCTTGATTACTTAATAGTATGTTAGGAACGTATGATAGACACTGCTGAAACTGGACAACTGCTGCTGCATGTTCCTTGATTACTTGCATTGCTCAGGACCGCTGTGAGTGACAGATTGCACTACTTACTTGCATATGTTTCGGTACTTATTGGTGATTGTTACTGACTTGTATGGAAACATCAGTTGCTGCTTGTTCCTTGATTACTTAATTGTATGTTAGGAACGTATGATAGACACTGCTGAAACTGGACAACTGCTGCTGCATGATCCTTGATTACTTGCATTGCTTAAGTTCGCTGTGTTTGCATTACTTACTTGCATACGTTTCGGTACTTATTGGTGATTGCTACTGACTTCTATGGAAACATCTGCTGATCCTTGTTCCTTGATTACTTAATTGTATGCTAGGAACGTATAATACACAACGCTGAAACTGGAAAACTGTAGTTGCGCGTTCCTTGATTACTTTCATTGCTCAGGACCTCTGTGAGTGACAGATTGCATTATATACTTGCATATGTTTCAGTACTTATTGGTGATTGATACTGACTTGTATGGAAACATCTGTTCTGCTTGTTCCTTGATTACTTAATTGTATGTAAGGAACGTATGATAGACAATGTTGAAACTGGACAACTGCTGCTGCATGTTCCTTGATTACTTGCATTGCTCAGGACCGCTGTGAGTGACAGATTTCATTACTTACTTGCATATGTTTCGACACTTATTGGTGATTGACACTCACTTGTATGGAAACATCTGCTGCTGCTTGTTCCTTGATTACTTAATTGTACGTTAGGAATGTATGATAGACACAACTGAAACTGGACAACTGCTGCTGCATGTTCCTTGGATACATGCATTGCTCAGGACCGCTGTCAGTGACAGATTGCATTACTTACTTGCATATGTTTCGATACTTATTGGTGATTGTTACTGACTTGTATGGAAACATCTGCTGCTGCTTATTCCATTATTACTTAATTGTATGTTGGGAACGTATGATAGACACTTCTGAAACTGGACAACTGCTACTGCATGTTCCTTGATTACTTGCATTGTTCAGGACCGCTGTGAGTGATAGATTGCATTACTTACTTGCATATGTTTCGGTACTTATTGGTGATTGTTACTGACTTGTATGGAAACATCTGCTGCTGTTTGTTCCTTGATTAATTAATTGTATGCTAGGAACGTATGACATACACTGCTGAAACTAGAAAACTGTTGTTGCATGTTCCTTGATTACTTGCACTGCTTAGGACCGCTGTGAGTGACAAATTACATTACTTACTTGCATATGTTTCGGTATTATTGGTGATTGTTACTGACTTGTATGGAAACATAAGCTGCTGCTTGTTCCTCGATTAGTTAATTGTATGCTAGGAACGTATGATAGACACTGCTGAAACTGGACAACTGATGCTGCATGTTCCTTGATTACTCTCATTGGTCTGGACCACTGTGAGTGACAGATTGCACTACTTACTTGCATATGTTTCGGTACTTATTGGTGATTGTTACTGACTTGTATTGAAACATCAGCTGCTGCTTGTTCCTTGATTACTTAATTGTATGTTAGGAACGTATGATAGACGCTGCTGAAACTGGACAACTGCTGCTGCATGTTCCTTGATTACTTGCATTGCTCAGATTCGCTGTGATTGCATTACTTACTTGCATATGTTTCGGTACTTATTGGTGAATGTAGACTTGTATGGAAACATCTGCTGCTGCTTGTTCCTTGATTACTTAATTGTATGCTAGGAACGTATGATAGACACTGCTGAAACTGGACAACTGTAGTTGCATGTTCCTGGATTACTTGCATTGTTCAGGACCGCTGTGAGTGAGAGATTGCATTACTTACTTGCATATGTTTCGGTACTTATAGGTGATTGTTACTGACTTGTATGGAAACATCTGCTGCTGCTTGTTCCTTGATTAATTAATTGTATGCTAGGAACGTATGATAGACACTGCTGAAACTAGAAAACTGTTGTTGCATGTTCCTTGATTACTTGCATTGCTTAGGACCGCTGTGAGTGACAGATTACATTACTTACTTGCATATGTTTCGGTATTATTGGTGATTGTTACTGACTTGTATGGAAACATAAGCTGCTGCTTGTTCCTTGATTACTTAATTGTATGTTAGGAACGTATGATAGACACTGCTGAAACTGGACAACTGATGCTGCATATTCCTTGATTACTTGCATTGCTCAGGAACGCTGTAAGTGACAGATTGCACTACATACTTGCATATGTTTCGATACTTATTGGTGATTGTTACTGACTTGTATGGAAACATCAACTGCTGCTTGTTCCTTGATTACTTAATTGTATGTTAGGAACGTATGATAGACACTGCTGAAACTGGACAACTGATGCGGCATGTTCCTTGATTACTTGCATTGCTAAGGACCGCTGTGAGTGACAGATTGCACTACTTACTTGCATATGTTTCGGTACTTATTGGTGATTGTTACTGACTTGTATTGAAACTTCAGCTGCTGCTTGTTCCTTGATTACTTAATTGTATGTTAGGAACATATGATAGACGCTGCTGAAACTGGACAACTGCTGCTGCATGTTCCTTGATTACTTGCATTGCTCAGATTCGCTGTGATTGCATTACTTACTTGCATATGTTTCGGTACTTATTGGTGAATGTAGACTTGTATGGAAACATCTGCTGCTGCTTGTTCCTTGATTACTTAATTGTATGCTAGGAACGTATGATAGACACTGCTGAAACTGGACAACTGATGCTGCATGTTCCTTGATTACTCTGCATTGGTCGGACCAACTGTGAGTGACAGATTGCACTACTTACTATCATATGTTTCGGTACTTATTGGTGATTGTTACTGACTTGTATTGAAACATCAGCTGCTGCTTGTTCCTTGATTACTTAATTGTATGTTAGGAACGTATGATAGACGCTGCTGAAACTGGACAACTGCTGCTGCATGTTCCTTGATTACTTGCATTGCTCAGATTCGCTATGATTGCATTACTTACTTGCATATGTTTCGGTACTTATTGGTGAATGTAGACTTGTATGGAAACATCTGCTGCTGCTTGTTCCTTGGTTACTTAATTGTATGCTAGGAACGTATGATAGACACTGCTGAAACTGGACAACTGTAGTTGCATGTTCCTTGATTACTTGCATTGTTCAGGACCGCTGTGAGTGAGAGATTGCATTACTTACTTGCATATGCTTCGGTACTTATTGGTGATTGTTACTGACTTGTATGGAAACATCTGCTGCTGCTTGTTCCTTGATTAATTAATTGTATGCTAGGAACGTATGATAGACACTGCTGAAACTAGAAAACTGTTGTTGCATGTTCCTTGATTACTTGCATTGCTTAGGACCGCTGTGAGTGACAGATTACATTACTTACTTGCATACGTTTCGGTATTATTGGTGATTGTTACTGACTTGTATGGAAACATAAGCTGCTGCTTGTTCCTTGATTACTTAATTGTATGTTAGGAACGTATGATAGACACTGCCGAAACTGGACAACTGATGCTGCATATTCCTTGATTACTTGCATTGCTCAGGAACGCTGTAAGTGACAGATTGCACTACATACTTGCATATGTTTCGATACTTATTGGTGATTGTTACTGACTTGTATGGAAACATCAACTGCTGCTTGTTCCTTGATTACTTAATTGTATGTTAGGAACGTATGATAGACGCTGCTGAAACTAGAAAACTGTTGTTGCATGTTCCTTGATTACTTGCATTGCTTAGGACCGCTGTGAGTGACAGATTACAGTACTTACTTGCATATGTTTCGGTATTATTGGTGATTGTTACTGACTTGTATGGAAACATCTGCTGCTGTTTGTTCCTTGATTAATTAATTGTATGCTAGGAACGTATGACATACACTGCTGAAACTAGAAAACTGTTGTTGCATGTTCCTTGATTACTTGCACTGCTTAGGACCGCTGTGAGTGACAAATTACATTACTTACTTGATATGTTTCGGTATTATTGGTGATTGTTACTGACTTGTATGGAAACATAAGCTGCTGCTTGTTCCTCGATTAGTTAATTGTATGCTAGGAACGTATGGTAGACACTGCTGAAACTGGACAACTGATGCTGCATGTTCCTTGATTACTCTCATTGGTCTGGACCACTGTGAGTGACAGATTGCACTACTTACTTGCATATGTTTCGGTACTTATTGGTGATTGTTACTGACTTGTATTGAAACATCAGCTGCTGCTTGTTCCTTGATTACTTAATTGTATGTTAGGAACGTATGATAGACGCTGCTGAAACTAGACAACTGCTGCTGCATGTTCCTTGATTACTTGCATTGCTCAGATTCGCTGTGATTGCATTAATTACTTGCATATGTTTCGGTACTTATTGGTGAATGTAGACTTGTATGGAAACATCTGCTGCTGCTTGTTCCTTGATTACTTAATTGTATGCTAGGAACGTATGATAGACACTGCTGAAACTGGACAACTGTAGTTGCATGTTCCTTGATTACTTGCATTGTTCAGGACCGCTGTGAGTGAGAGATTGCATTACTTACTTGCATATGCTTCGGTACTTATTGGTGATTGTTACTGACTTGTATGGAAACATCTGCTGCTGCTTGTTCCTTGATTAATTAATTGTATGCTAGGAACGTATGATAGACACCGCTGAAACTAGAAAACTGTTGTTGCATGTTCCTTGATTACTTGCATTGCTTAGGACCGCTGTGAGTGACAGATTACATTACTTACTTGCATAAGTTTCGGTATTATTGGTGATTGTTACTGACTTGTATGGAAACATAAGCTGCTGCTTGTTCCTTGATTACTTAATTGTATGTTAGGAACGTATGATAGACACTGCCGAAACTGGACAACTGATGCTGCATATTCCTTGATTACTTGCATTGCTCAGGAACGCTGTAAGTGACAGATTGCACTACATACTTGCATATGTTTCGATACTTATTGGTGATTGTTACTGACTTGTATGGAAACATCAACTGCTGCTTGTTCCTTGATTACTTAATTGTATGTTAGGAACGTATGATAGACGCTGCTGAAACTAGAAAACTGTTGTTGCATGTTCCTTGATTACTTGCATTGCTTAGGACCGCTGTGAGTGACAGATTACAGTACTTACTTGCATATGTTTCGGTACTTATTGGTGATTGTTACTGACTTGAATGGAAACATCTGCCGCTGTTTGTTCCTTGATTAATTAATTGTATGCTAGGAACGTATGACATACACTGCTGAAACTAGAAAACTGTTGTTGCATGTTCCTTGATTACTTGCACTGCTTAGGACCGCTGTGAGTGACAAATTACATTACTTACTTGCATATGTTTCGGTATTATTGGTGATTGTTACTGACTTGTATGGAAACATAAGCTGCTGCTTGTTCCTCGATTAGTTAATTGTATGCTAGGAACGTATGATAGACACTGCTGAAACTGGACAACTGATGCTGCATGTTCCTTGATTACTCTCATTGGTCTGGACCACTGTGAGTGAGAGATTGCACTACTTACTTGCATATGTTTCGGTACTTATTGGTGATTGTTACTGACTTGTATTGAAACATCAGCTGCTGCTTGTTCCTTGATTACTTAATTGTATGTTAGGAACGTATGATAGACGCTGCTGAAACTGGACAACTGTTGCTGCATGTTCCTTGATTACTTGCATTGCTCAGATTCGCTGTGATTGCATTACTTACTGCATATGTTTCAGTACTTATTGGTGAATGTAGACTTGTATGGAAACATCTGCTGCTGCTTGTTCCTTGATTACTTAATTGTATGCTAGGAACGTATGATAGACACTGCTGAAACTGGACAACTGTAGTTGCATGTTTCTTGATTACTTGCATTGTTCAGGACCGCTGTGAGTGAGAGATTGCATTACTTACTTGCATATGTTTCAGTACTTATTGGTGATTGTTACTGACTTGTATGGAAACATCTGCTGCTGCTTGTTCCTTGATTAATTAATTGTATGCTAGGAACGTATGATAGACACTGCTGAAACTAGAAAACTGTTGTTGCATGTTCCTTGATTACTTGCATTGCTTAGGACCGCTGTGAGTGACAGATTACATTACTTACTTGCATATGTTTCGGTATTATTGGTGATTGTTACTGACTTGTATGGAAACATAAGCTGCTGCTTGTTCCTTGATTACTTAATTGTATGTTAGGAACGTATGATAGACTCTGCTGAAACTGGACAACTGATGCTGCATATTCCTTGATTACTTGCATTGCTCAGGAATGCTGTAAGTGACAGATTGCACTACATACTTGCATATGTTTCGATACTTACTGGTGATTGTTACTGAATTGTATGGAAACATCAACTGCTGCTTGTTCCTTGATTACTTAATTGTATGTTAGGAACGTATGATAGACGCTGCTGAAACTAGAAAACTGTTGTTGCATGTTCCTTGATTACTTGCATTGCTTAGGACAGCTGTGAGTGACAGATTACAGTACTTACTTGCATATGTTTTGGTATTATTGGTGTTTGTTACTGACTTGTACGGAAACATAAGCTGCTGCTTGTTCCTTGATTACTTAATTGTATGTTAGGAACGTTTGATAGACACTGCTGAAACTGGACAACTGATGCTGCATGTTCCTTGATTACTTGCATTGCTCAGGACCGCTGTGAGTGACAGATTGCACTACTTACTTGCATATGTTTCGGTACTTATTGGTGATTGTTACTGACTTGTATTGAAACATCAGTTGCTGCTTGTTCCTTGATTACTTAATTGTATGTTAGGAACGTATGATAGACGCTGCTGAAACTGGACAACTGCTGCTGCATGTTCCTTGATTACTTGCATTGCTCAGATTCGCTGTGATTGCATTACTTACTTGCATATGTTTCGGTACTTATTGGTGAATGTTACTGACTTGTATGCAAACATCTGCTGCTGCTTGTTCCTTGATTACTTAATTTTATGCTAGGAACGTATGATAGACACTGCTGAAACTGGACAACTGTAGTTGCATGTTCCTTGATTACTTGCATTGTTCAGGACCGCTGTGAGTGAGAGATTGCATTACTTACTTGCATATGTTTCGGTACTTATTGGTGATTGTTACTGACTTGTATGGAAACATCTGCTGCTGCTTGTTCCTTGATTAATTAATTGTATGCTAGGAACGTATGATAGACACTGCTGAAACTAGAAGACTGTTGTTGCATGTTCCTTGATTACTTGCATTGCTTAGGACCGCTGTGAGTGACAGATTACATCACTTACTTGCATATGTTTCGGTATTATTGGTGATTGTTACTGACTTGTATGGAAACATAAGCTGCTGCTTGTTCCTTGATTACTTAATTGTATGTTAGGAACGTATGATAGACACTGCTGAAACTGGACAACTGATGCGGCATGTTCCTTGATTACTTGCATTGCTCAGGACCGCTGTGAGTGACAGATTGCACTACTTACTTGCATATGTTTCGGTACTTATTGGTGATTGTTACTGACTTGTATTGAAACATCAGCTGCTGCTTGTTCCTTGATTACTTAATTGTATGTTAGGAACGTATGATAGACGCTGCTGAAACTGGACAACTGCTGCTGCATGTTCCTTGATTACTTGCATTGCTCAGATTCGCTGTGATTGCATTACTTACTTGCATATGTTTCGGTACTTATTGGTGAATGTTACTGACTTGTATGGAAACATCTGCTGCTGCTTGTTCCTTGATTACTTAATTGTATGCTAGGAACGTATGATAGACACTGCTGAAAATGGACAACTGTAGTTGCATGTTCCTTGATTACTTGCATTGTTCAGGTTCGCTGTGAGTGAGAGATTGCATTACTTACTTTCATATGTTTCGGTACTTATTGGTGATTGTTACTGACTTGTATGGAAACATCTGCTGCTGCTTGTTCCTTGATTAATTAATTGTATGCTAGGAACGTATGATTGACACTGCTGAAACTAGAAAACTGTTGTTGCATGTTCCTTGATTACTTGCATTGCTTAGGACCGCTGTGAGTGACAGATTACATTACTTACTTGCATATGTTTCGGTATTATTGGTGATTGTTACTGACTTGTATTGAAACATAAGCTGCTGCTTGTTCCTTGATTACTTAATTGTATGTTAGGAACGTATGATAGACACTGCTGAAACTGGACAACTGATGTTGCATGTTCCTTGATTACTTGCATTGCTCAGGAACGCTGTGAGTGACAGATTGCACTACATACTTGCATATGTTTCGGTACTTATTGGTGATTGTTACTGACTTGTATGGAAACATCATCTGCTGCTTGTTCCTTGATTACTTAATTGTATGTTAGGAACGTATGATAGACGCTGCTGAAACTAGAAAACTGTTGTTGCATGTTCCTTGATTACTTGCATTGCTTAGGACCGCTGTGAGTGACAGATTACATTACTTACTTACATATGTTTCGGTATTATTGGTGATTGTTACTGACTTGTATGGAAACATAAGCTGCTGCTTGTTCCTCGATTACTTAATTGTACGTTAGAAACGTATGATAGACACTGCTGAAACTGGACAACTGATGTTGCATGTTCCTTGATTACTTGCATTGCTCAGGACCGCTGTGAGTGACAGATTGCACTACTTACTTGCATATGTTTCGGTACTTATTGGTGATTGTTACTGACTTGTATTGAAACATCAGCTACTGCTTGTTCCTTGATTACTTAATTGTATGTTAGGAACGTATGATAGACGCTGCTGAAACTGGACAACTGCTGCTGCATGTTCCTTGATTACTTGCATTGCTCATATTCGCTGTAATTGCATTACTTACTTGCATATGTTTCGGTACTTATTGGTGAATGTTACTGACTTGTATGGAAACATCTGCTGCTGCTTGTTCCTTGATTACTTAATTGTATACTAGGAACGTATGATAGACACTGCTGAAAATGGACAACTGTAGTTGCATGTTCCTTGATTACTTGCATTGTTCAGGACCGCTGTGAGTGAGAGATTGCATTACTTACTTGCAAATGTTTCGGTACTTATTGGTGATTGTTACTGACTTGTATGGAAACATCTGCTGCTGCTTGTTCCTTGATTAATTAATTGTATGCTAGGAACGTATGATAGACACTGCTGAAAAGGGACAACTGTAGTTGCATGTTCCTTGATTACTTGCATTTTCAGGACCGCTGTGAGTGAGAGATTGCATTACTTACTTGCATATGTTTTGGTACTTATTGGTGATTGTTACTGACTTGTATGAAAACATTTGCTGCTGCTTGTTCCTTGATTAATTAATTGTATGCTCGGAACGTATGATAGACACTGCTGAAACTAGAAAACTGTTGTTGCATGTTCTTAGATTACTTGCATTGCTCAGGACCGCTGTGAGTGACAGATTGCACTACTTACTTGCATATGTTTCGGTACTTATTGGTGATTGTTACTGACTTGTATTGAAACATCAGCTACTGCTTGTTCCTTGATTACTTAATTGTATGTTAGGAACGTATGATAGACGCTGCTGAAACTGGACAACTGCTGCGAGCATGGGTCCTTCCTTGTTCCATTTGCATGCTCTAATCCGCTTAATTGCATTACTTAGCGTTGCATAGGTTTCGGTACGTATGGGTGTTACTGCCTTGTTGGAAACATCCATGCTAGCTCTAGCTTGTTCCTTGAATTACTTAAATTGTATGCTAGGAAAGTATGATAGACACTGCTGCCCATGGCCAACTGATCGTTGACCCTGTTCCTTGCTTCCTTGGCCTTGTTCCGGACCCGCTGTGAGTGAGAGATTGCATTACTTACTTGCAAATGTTTCGGTACTTATTGGTGATTGTTACTGACTTGTATGGAAACATCTGCTGCTGCTTGTTCCTTGATTAATTAATTGTATGCTAGGAACGTATGATAGACACTGCTGAAAATGGACAACTGTAGTTGCATGTTCCTTGATTACTTGCATTTTCAGGACCGCTGTGAGTGAGAGATTGCATTACTTACTTGCATATGTTTTGGTACTTATTGGTGATTGTTACTGACTTGTATGAAAACATTTGCTGCTGCTTGTTCCTTGATTAATTAATTGTATGCTCGGAACGTATGATAGACACTGCTGAAACTAGAAAACTGTTGTTGCATGTTCTTAGATTACTTGCATTGCTCAGGACCGCTGTGAGTGACAGATTTCACTACTTACTTGCATATGTTTCGGTACTTATTGGTGATTGTTACTGACTTGTATTGAAACATCAGCTACTGCTTGTTCCTTGATTACTTAATTGTATGTTAGGAACGTATGATAGACGCTGCTGAAACTGGACAACTGCTGCTGCATGTTCCTTGATTACTTGCATTGCTCATATTCGCTGTAATTGCATTACTTACTTGCATATGTTTCGGTACTTATTGGTGAATGTTACTGACTTGTATGGAAACATCTGCTGCTGCTTGTTCCTTGATTACTTAATTGTATGCTAGGAACGTATGATAGACACTGCTGAAAATGGACAACTGTAGTTGCATGTTCCTTGATTACTTGCATTGTTCAGGACCGCTGTGAGTGAGAGATTGCATTACTTACTTGCAAATGTTTCGGTACTTATTGGTGATTGTTACTGACTTGTATGGAAACATCTGCTGCTGCTTGTTCCTTGATTAATTAATTGTATGCTAGGAACGTATGATAGACACTGCTGAAAATGGACAACTGTAGTTGCATGTTCCTTGATTACTTGCATTTTCAGGACCACTGTGAGTGAGAGATTGCATTACTTACTTGCATATGTTTTGGTACTTATTGGTGATTGTTACTGACTTGTATGAAAACATTTGCTGCTGCTTGTTCCTTGATTAATTAATTGTATGCTCGGAACGTATGATAGACACTGCTGAAACTAGAAAACTGTTGTTGCATGTTCTTAGATTACTTGCATTGCTTAGGACCGCTGTGAGTGACAGATTACATTACTTACTTGCATATGTTTCGGTATTATGGGTGATTGTTACGGACTTGTATTGAAACATAAGCTGCTGCTTGTTCCTTGATTACTTAATTGTATGTTAGGAACGTATGATAGACACTGCTGAAACTGGACAACTGCTGCTGCATGTTCCTTGATTACTTTCATTGCTGAGGACCGCTGTGAGTGACAGATTGCACTACATACTTGCATATGTTTCGGTACTTATTGGTGATTGATACTGACTTGTATGGAAACATCTGCTGCTGCTTGTTCCTTGATTACTTAATTGTATGCTAGGAACGTATGATAGACACTGCTGAAACTAGAAAACTGTTGTTGCATGTTCCTTGATTATTTGCATTGCTTAGGACCGCTGTGAGTGACAGATTACATTACTTACTTGCATATGTTTCGGTATTATTGGTGATTGTTACTGACTTGTATGGAAACATAAGCTGCTGCTTGTTCCTTGATTACTTAATGGTATGTTAGGAACGTATGATAGACACTGCTGAAACTGGACAACTGATGCTGCATGTTCCTTGATTACTTGCATTGGTCAGGACTTCTGTGAGTGACAGATTGCACTACTTACTTGCATATGTTTCGGTACTTATTGGTGATTGTTACTGACTTGTATTGAAACATCAGCTGCTGCTTGTTCCTTGATTACTTAATTGTATGTTAGGAACGTATGATAGACGCTGCTGAAACTGGACAACTGCTGCTGCATGTTCCTTGATTACTTGCATTGCTCAGATTCGCTGTGATTGCATTACTTACTTGCATATGTTTCGATACGTATTGGTGAATGTTACTGACTTGTATGGAAACATCAGCTGCTGCTTGTTCCTTGATTACTTAATTGTATGCTAGGAACGTATGATAGACACTGGTGAAAATGGACAACTGTAGTTGCATGTTCCTTGATTACTTGCGTTGTTCAGGACCGCTGTGAGTGAGAGATTGCATTACTTACTTGCATATGTTTTGGTACTTATTGGTGATTGTTACTGACTTGTATGAAAACATCTGCTGCTGCTTGTTCCTTGATTAATTAATTGTATGCTAGGAACGTATGATAGACACTGCTGAAAAGGGACAACTGTAGTTGCATGTTCCTTGATTACTTGCATTGCTCAGGACCGCTGTGAGTGACAGATTGCACTACTTACTTGCATATGTTTCGGTACTTATTGGTGATTGTTACTGACTTGTATTGAAACATCAGCTACTGCTTGTTCCTTGATTACTTAATTGTATGTTAGGAACGTATGATAGACGCTGCTGAAACTGGACAACTGCTGCTGCATGTTCCTTGATTACTTGCATTGCTCATATTCGCTGTAATTGCATTACTTACTTGCATATGTTTCGGTACTTATTGGTGAATGTTACTGACTTGTATGGAAACATCTGCTGCTGCTTGTTCCTTGATTACTTAATTGTATGCTAGGAACGTATGATAGACACTGCTGAAAATGGACAACTGTAGTTGCATGTTCCTTGATTACTTGCATTGTTCAGGACCGCTGTGAGTGAGAGATTGCATTACTTACTTGCAAATGTTTCGGTACTTATTGGTGATTGTTACTGACTTGTATGGAAACATCTGCTGCTGCTTGTTCCTTGATTAATTAATTGTATGCTAGGAACGTATGATAGACACTGCTGAAAAGGGACAACTGTAGTTGCATGTTCCTTGATTACTTGCATTTTCAGGACCGCTGTGAGTGAGAGATTGCATTACTTACTTGCATATGTTTTGGTACTTATTGGTGATTGTTACTGACTTGTATGAAAACATTTGCTGCTGCTTGTTCCTTGATTAATTAATTGTATGCTCGGAACGTATGATAGACACTGCTGAAACTAGAAAACTGTTGTTGCATGTTCTTAGATTACTTGCATTGCTCAGGACCGCTGTGAGTGACAGATTGCACTACTTACTTTCATATGTTTCGGTACTTATTGGTGATTGTTACTGACTTGTATTGAAACATCAGCTACTGCTTGTTCCTTGATTACTTAATTGTATGTTAGGAACGTATGATAGACGCTGCTGAAACTGGACAACTGCTGCTGCATGTTCCTTGATTACTTGCATTGCTCAGATTCGCTGTGATTGCATTACTTACTTGCATATGTTTCGATACTTATTGGTGAATGTTACTGACTTGTATGGAAACATCTGCTGCTGCTTGTTCCTTGATTACTTAATTGTATGCTAGGAACGTATGATAGACACTGCTGAAAATGGACAACTGTAGTTGCATGTTCCTTGATTACTTGCATTGTTCAGGACCGCTGTGAGTGAGAGATTGCATTACTTACTTGCATATGTTTTGGTACTTATTGGTGATTGTTACTGACTTGTATGAAAACATCTGCTGCTGCTTGTTCCCTTGATTAATTAATTGTATGCTAGGAACTATGATAGACACTGCTGAAAATGGACAACTGTAGTTGCATGTTCCCCTTGATTACTTGCATTTTCAGGACACTGTGAGTGAGAAAAAAAAAAAAATTGCATTACTATACTTGCATAATGTTTTGGTACTTTATTGGTGATTGTTACTGACTTGTATTGAAAACATGTTGCCTGCTGCTTGTTCCTTGATTAATTAATTGTATGCTCCGGAACGTATGATAGACCTGCTGAAACTAGAAAACCTGTTGTTGCAATGTTCCTTAGATTACTTGCATTGCTTAGGACCGCTGTGAGTGACAGATTACATTACTACTTGCATATGTTTCGGTATTAATGGTGATTTGTTAACGGACTTGTATTTGAAACATGAAGCTGCTGTTTTCCTTGATTACTTAATTGTATGTTAGGAACGTATGATAGACACTGCTGAAACTGGACAACTGCTGCTGCATGTTCCTTGATTACTTTCATTGCTGAGGACCGCTGTGAGTGACAGATTGCACTACATACTTGCATATGTTTCGGTACTTATTGGTGATTGATACTGACTTGTATGGAAACATCTGCTGCTGCTTGTTCCTTGATTAATTAATTGTATGCTAGGAACGTATGATAGACACTGCTGAAACTAGAAAACTGTTGTTGCATGTTCCTTGATTATTTGCATTGCTTAGGACCGCTGTGAGTGACAGATTACATTACTTACTTGCATATGTTTCGGTATTATTGGTGATTGTTACTGACTTGTATGGAAACATAAGCTGCTGCTTGTTCCTTGATTACTTAATTGTATGTTAGGAACGTATGATAGACACTGCTGAAACTGGACAACTGATGCTGCATGTTCCTTGATTACTTGCATTGCTCAGGACCACTGTGAGTGACAGATTGCATTACTTACTTGCATATGTTTCGGTACTTATTGGTGATTGTTACTGACTTGTATTGAAACATCAGCTGCTGCTTGTTCCTTGATTACTTAATTGTATGTTAGGAACGTATGATAGACGCTGCTGAAACTGGACAACTGCTGCTGCATGTTCCTTGATTACTTGCATTGCTCAGATTCGCTGTGATTGCATTACTTACTTGCATATGTTTCGATACGTATTGGTGAATGTTACTGACTTGTATGGAAACATCAGCTGCTGCTTGTTCCTTGATTACTTAATTGTATGCTAGGAACGTATGATAGACACTGGTGAAAATGGACAACTGTAGTTGCATGTTCCTTGATTACTTGCATTGTTCAGGACCGCTGTGAGTGAGAGATTGCATTACTTACTTGCATATGTTTTGGTACTTATTGGTGATTGTTACTGACTTGTATGAAAACATCTGCTGCTGCTTGTTCCTTGATTAATTAATTGTATGCTAGGAACGTATGATAGACACTGCTGAAACTAGAAAACTGTTGTTACATGTTCCTTGATTACTTGCATTGCTTAGGACCGCTGTGAGTGACAGATTACATTACTTACTTGCATATGTTTCGGTATTATTGGTGATTGTTACTGACTTGTATGGAAACATAAGCTGCTGCTTGTTCCTTGATTACTTAACTGTATGTTAGGAACGTATGATAGACACTGCTGAAACTGGACAATTGATGCTGCATGTTCCTTGATTACTTGCATTGCTCAGGAACGCTGTGAGTGACAGATTGCACTACACACTTGCATATGTTTCGGTACTTATTGGTGATTGTTACTCACTTGTATGGAAACATCAGCTGCTACTTGTTCCTTGATTACTTAATTGTATGTTAGCAACGTATGATAGACGCTGCTGAAACTAGAAAACTGTTGTTGCATGTTCCTTGATTACTTGCATTGCTTAGGACCACTGTGAGTGACAGATTACATTACTTACTTGCATATGGTTCGGTATTATTGGTGATTGTTACTGACTTGTATGGAAACATAAGCTGCTGCTTGTTCCTTGATTACTTAATTGTATGTTAGGAACGTATGATAGACACTACTGAAACTGGGCAACTGATGTTGCATGTTCCTTGATTACTTGCATTGCTCAGGACCGCTGTGAGTGACAGATTGCACTACTTACTTTCATATGTTTCGGTACTTATTGGTGATTGTTACTGACTTGTATTGAAACATCAGCTGCTGCTTGTTCCTTGATTACTTAATTGTATGTCAGGAACGTATGATAGACGCTGCTAAAACTGGACAACTGCTGCTGCATGTTCCTTGATTACTTGCATTGCTCAGATTCGCTGTGATTGCATTACTTACTTGCATATGTTTCGGTACTTATTGTTGAATGTTACTGACTTGTATGGAAACATCTGTTGCTGCTTGTTCCTTGATTACTTAATTGTATGCTAGGAACGTATGATAGACACTGCTGAAAATGGACAACTGTAGTTGCATGTTCCTTGATTACTTGCATTGTTCAGGACCGCTGTGAGTGAGAGATTGCATTACTTACTTTCATATGTTTCGGTACTTATTGGTGATTGTTACTGACTTGTATGGAAACATCTGCTGCTGCTTGTTCCTTGATTAATTAATTGTATGCTAGGAACGTATGATAGACACTGCTGAAACTAGCAGATTCGCTGTGATTGCATTACTTACTTGCATATGTTTCGGTACTTATTGGTGAATGTTACTGACTTGTATGGAAACATCTGCTGTTGCTTGCTCCTTGATTACTTAATTGTATGCTAGGAACGTATGATAGACACTGCTGAAAACGGACAACTTTAGTTGCATTGTAACATCCAAGTTTCCACAAACAGTACACGTCATAATATTTCATTTCATTAAGTAATAAATATTACTAATTGTTTGATACCACAGGTCCATCAGCATGAATACTTAATTACAACAATATATTAAAATCAAAAGGTGGTCTAACTAGCTTCTAAATCTTCAATCAGAGTGCGGAAGACTGAACAAGCTACCCGAGACCGAATCATCTTTTCAAAAAGGCGTCATCAAAAGTCCAAAAAGTCTGCTATTCATCAATGTCCAGATTCACTTAGCCTGGGACGGACTACCTGCTATGGTCTTGCCCTTATCAGCTTTTCCTGAAAAAGAGTTGTCATGACAGAGTAAGCTAACAATGCTTAGTGAGTTAACAGAGTTCCATTAGTTACCACACACATGCCATACTATCAGCTCCTGCCGGCAAGTCACTACGTCCTGAGACAGCAAAAAGGTTGGGAGACAACCCAGTCGGTATTCCCATGTGTAAGGCCGAAGCCTTACGGGAAGTGTATGGAAACAAGTCAAATAGGAAAGGAATCTGCAGAATTCCCTCCTGTGAATGGAGATCTCACATTCGGTCCTGTCGGATAATGCAGTATGCAGCGGCAAGTATATAAACAGTCAAATAAGCAGTAAGCATGATAAGTATTTACATAAAATGTAAAAGTGAACATGCAATCAAGGCAATTCAAGTGTCTAGCTTCAGTAATGTCAAAAGTATGTTTCTATGATACAATATAGTATTAAAGAAACATGCAGCAACAATCGGGAGTTTCCATACAGTCACTACATTCACCAATAAGTATCGAAATATATGTAAGTAATTAATGAAATCTGTCACTCACAGTGGTCCGTAGTCAGATAATGCTTAACGAGTTAAGCGGTTCAGTTTACTCTGTCAAATCGACGGGTTCCTGCATTTCAGTTTCAAGTCTGGCATATTAATGTCAAGTCCGTGTCATAATCTGTATAACCCTAGTTATATATTCAGGTTATTGTCAATTCTGGTCATCGAGTCTGAGGTAGTTCCTATCGTCCCAAGGTGAGTCTATTTTTATCAGATTAATACGATTCATCTAATTACAGATGTGAGGCCTTGAACAATCGTATTACTTAGCAAGTTAAACAGGTCATACAAATTCCAAGGGTTCGTACAGAGTCTGTTAATTCATTTGTGCATAAAATAGATATGCAACTTGAACTTGTGAGTTTTATCATAATCATATTATACTTTTAATTACAATAGGTTGATTAATCACTTAATCTGATTTTAGGAATTTAACTTTGGCTAGGAACAAACTCAGATTCGAATATAGAGAGTTAGATTCGAACCAGATTCTTTCGAATCTACTTGCTTAGATTCGAAAATGGCACAAACTCGAGACAAGGAGTAGATTCGAAGCACAAACTCGAGACACACACATACTTCGAGTTTAACTAGCTAGATTCGAAGCCTAAGGGTTCAAAATGGTTACTTAGACTCGAAATAAGGACATAGACTCGAAATCACCTACTTAGATTCGAGCATTCATATAGATTCGAAGCCAAATAGGTTTCTAAGTCAGATAGATTCGAAAATGGCACAGATTTGAAGGTACATTCGAGTTTAAAAAAAGGGAAATAGATTCGAAATTTACATATTTCGAATCTAATCAAAGACCTTCGAATCTGTTCTTCCTGTTCAACGTTTTTTCCAGGTTTTTGCTACTAAACAAGAACATAAATGACGGAAAAATAGATACTAACCTTCGTCCAAGCTAAAACCTTCGACTATAGACGATTTCCAAGCAAAAACAGGTCCTAAACGGGAGCAAATCAGCTTCAAATGAAGGGAAAATGAGCAAACTCGAAAATGCTCTTTCAAAACCGAACCAAAAGTCAGAAAAATGGTCGATCTTACCTCAAATCTGAACGAAATCAAACATGCAATGGTAAATTCGTGAAGAGCTCGACGATCTCTATCCGATGGCGTATGAATCACGAGAATCCGACGGTTCGATTAGGAGAAAAGCTAGAGAGAAGGACAATCTTAAAGAGAGAGGGAGGAGAATCCAAATTTCCAAACTTAAGAAGTGAGGAGAGGAGCTCCTATTTATAGGGAAATAAGGAAAATCAGATCTTCTACTGAATTTTCCGGTATTGACCAACTTTTATTCCCAACACTCCGATTTGCATTTCAGATGCAAATAATAGCAAAGAAGTTCTAGATTGCTATAATTGTCTTTTAGTCATATTTTTATTCATTTTAGTCCGTTTCGTCATTTTCAGTCTTTAATTGTCAAGTAGCTGAATTTTAATTATTAACTTAATTTCAGTTAATTTTAGGCAACTTTTCATAATTAATTATAACTTAATATAATTAATTATTACAGATTCACATTATCAGCTATTTACTAATAATTGGATAAAATTGCTTTATTATCCAAAGTCTGATGCTGAAATTTATATTTAATAAATTACGGGCTGTTACAATCTTCCCCCGTTAAATTGATTCCGTCCTCGGAATCGACTAAGACAGGAATAACTTCGGATACTTCTTCCTAATCTCGTCTTCTCGTTCCCAAGTTTGCGCAGATCCCTTATGATATTTCCATTGAACTAACACCATTGGGATTTCCTTGCTGCGCAATTTCGAAACTTTATGATCGATTATACGCTCGGGCTCTTCCTCGTATCGCAACTGTTCATCAATTTGCACGTCTTTCCAAGGAATCACAGCTTCAGCGTCAGCTAAACACTTTCGAAGATTACTCACATGAAATACATCATGAATCCCAGTCATTTCGGCAGGCAACATCAATCTGTAGGCCTGCAATCCTACACGCTCGAGAATTTCAAAAGGACCCACAAATCGAGGGCTCAACTTCCCCCGTTTGCCGAACCTTACTATTCCTTTTCTTGGCGAGACCTTCAGCAACACTTTATCTCCAACTTCAAACGCGATTGGTTTTCGTCTTCGATCATGATATTTCTTTTGTCTGTCCTGAGAGGTCTGAATTCGCTGTCGAATCAACTGTAGTTGGTCATGGGCTTCTTGCAGAATCGCTGGTCCAGATATCGGGCGTTCACCTGTTTCCCTCCAACAGGTTGGGGTTCTGCATCGACGTCCGTACAAAAGCTGATATGGAGGCATACCAATAGTCGAGTGATAACTATTGTTATAAGCAAACTCCACAAACGGCAGGTGAGTATCCCAACTTCCACCGAGATCAATCGCACAAGCACGTAACATATCTTCTAAGGTCAAAATTGTCCTCTCACTTTGCCCGTCAGTTTCAGGATGATAGGCGGTGCTCATCTTAACTTCAGTTCCTAGCCCATTCTGAAAAGCCTTCCAAAAGCGAGAAGTAAATCTGCTGTCACGGTCCGATACAATTGACAATGGCACACCATGTCTAATCACGATTTCCTTTACGTACAACTCAGCTAACTTTTCGAGGCGTTCATCTTCACGTATGGGTAGGAAATGGGCTGACTTAGTAAGTCGATCCACTATTACCCATATAGAGTCATGATTCCGCTTAGTCCTGGGCAGTTTCGTCACAAAGTCCATGGTTATGTGGTCCCACTTCCATTCCGGGATTGGCAATGGTTGTAGTTCCCCATACGGCTTCTGATGTTAAGATTTGACTTGTAAACAAGTCATGCAATTTTCTACATATCGCCCCACGTCCTTCTTCATTCCAGGCCACCAATATTCCGTCTTCAAATCTTGATACATTTTAGTAGAACCAGGGTGTATCGAAAATTTCGACATATGAGCTTCCGACAGAATTTGATCACGAATACCTCCTAGTCTGGGAACCCATATTCTATCCATGAACCGTCTAAGACCTCGATTATCAAGGGTCAGCTGGGTCACATATGTAACTATACGTTCAGATTTCAAGTTCTCATCCCGAATGGCTTCGGTTTGAGCGGCAATAATCGACTCAGGCAAGGCAGACTTCAAAACTACAGGAGTCAAAGCATAGCATCGGGTATAATGGTCTTGTCTGGTTTTGCGGCTTAGGGCATCTGCTACAATGTTTGCTTTACCTGGATGGTAAAGGATCTCACAGTCATAATCTTTAATCAATTCCATAGATCGCCTTTGACGCATATTCAGCTCTTTTTGATCGAATATATACTTCAGACTTTTGTGATCGGTATATAACTTGCATCTAGTCCCATACAGATAATGCCGCCAAATCTTCAGTGCGAAAGTCACGGCTGCAAGCTCCAAGTCATGCGTCGGGTAATTCTTTTCATGCGCCTTTAGCTGCCTTGATGCGTAGGCAATTACTTTATCCCTTTGCATCAACACACAGCCTAAACCCATCTTAGAAGCATCACTATAGACTACGAAATCATCATTACCCTCAGGTAAAGCCAGAATCGGTGCTTCTACTAGCTTACGCTTCAAAGTCTCAAAGGCTCGATCTTGAGATTCATTCCATTCAAACTTAACTTCTTTCTTCGTCAGACTGGTTAAAGGCACCGCAATCTTGGAGAAATCACGGATAAATCTTCTGTAATAACCCGCTAAACCCAAGAAACTTCGAACTTCAGATACGTTTTTCGGCGCTTCCCACTTCTGAACCGCATCAACCTTTGATGGATCTACGGCTATTCCCTCACCGGAGACAATATGTCCTAAAAACTGCACTTGACGTAACCAAAATTCACATTTGGAAAATTTTGCATAGAGTCGCTCCTTTCGTAACAATTCTAGCAATTCTCGCAAATGCATCGCATGATCAGATTCAGACTTGGAGTAAATCAAGATGTCATCAATGAAGACTATCACTGATTTATCCAGCATTGGTCTACATACCCTATTCATGAGGTCCATAAATGCGGCCGGGGCATTTGTGAGACCGAACGGCATTACTAGAAACTCAAAATGGCCGTATCGAGTACGAAATGCAGTCTTCGGTACGTCAGACTCAAATACTTTGAGTTGATGGTAACCAGATCGGAGATCGATCTTTGAGAAGTAACTAGCCCCTTGCAGTTGATCAAACAAATCGTCAATTCTAGGCAAAGGGTATCGGTTCTTGATAGTTACCTTATTTAACTCCCGATAATCAATACACATGCGGAAGGTACCATCCTTCTTCTTAACAAAAAGAACCGGAGCACCCCAAGGAGAAGTACTCGGACGAATAAACCCTTTTTCCAATAATTCCTGCAACTGACTCATCATTTCCTTCATTTCATTCGGGGCAAGACGGTAAGGGGCTTTCGCGATAGGAGCAGCACCCGGTACAAGGTCAATATTGAATTCAATTTGACGATCTGGTGGCAAACCAGAAATGTCATCCGGGAACACGTCAGGGAAATCTCGAACTACAGGAACATCAGACACGGTCTTTTTAACTTCCTTATCATCTAAGGCATATGCTAAAAAGGCGGCACAACCTTTGGTTAGGCACTTCCGGGCTTTCATTACAGAGATGAGACCTAAATCTCGAGTCTTTCTATCGCCATAAACATAACGTTCACTTCCTTCGGGGGTTCTAATTCTAATTATCCTTTTTGCACAAAGGATTTCAGCATTATTTGTCATAAGCCAGTCCATTCCTATAATAACATCGAATTCCCTAATCCACATCGGTATCAGGTCAACATTCGAGGAGAAGTCATCAATCACTAGCTTACAGTAACGAAAGACTCTATTCACAGTCACAAAATTCGAGATAGCAGTTTTTATGTCTAAGGGTGCAGGTAACATCACAGGGGCAAAATCAAACTGTCTAGCAAACTTTTCAGACACATACGACAGATTAGAGCCAGAGTCAAATAAGATTAAGGCAGGCATATCATTAACAAGAAATGTACCCGTGACGACGTCAGCAGTCTCTTTTGCCTCTTCGGCTGTCATCTGGAAGGATCTTGGCTGATTCCTCGGGGCAGAAGAACCTTTGACTGATTGCTGAGGTGAAGATGCAGGCGGAGGAACAATTCGAGGTCGGGTACAGTCTCTAGCATGGTGCCCCAACGTAATGCAGTTTCGGCAAGCCTCACTGCGCCTGGGACATTCTGACCTATCATGACCATTCTGCCTACAGCAATAGCACTTAACAAACGCAGGATCACATTTTTCTTCATGAATCTGCTTCCAGCGAGGACAAGCAGGCCTTGGTGTCGAGGTCACAGCATACGACTTAGCTTTCTTGGAAGACTGCTTATCTCCCTTCTTCGAACTTTCACTCTTCCTTTCCATTCTCTCCTTCCCAGCTTTCTCAGATTTTTCCTTCTTACTAGATTTAGCAATAAAAGGACACGCTCGCTCAGGATAGATTTCAAGCTCACCTACCCTAGCAATTTCCACTGCCTCAATATAACTTCTCGGTCTGCCGGACTTCACAAACTTCCGGATTTCTCGATCCAGACCATCCACAAACAAATCTCTTCTCCTTTCGTCGGTATCAACGGGGTGATCAGATAATAGTGAGAGCCTGGTAAATTCCAGCTCATAGTCCGTCACGGATCTTGTACCTTGCTGAAAAGATAGCAGGGTTTTCTCCATCTGGCGCTTAACATCCTGGGGACAGTATTTTTCCTTCAGGTGAATCTTAAATTGTTCCCAAGTAATGGATTTCTCCATTGCTTCAGACATGGGGTTCGTAATCGACTTCCACCACCGGCCAGCTCCATCTTCCAACATTCCTGTTGCAAACGTCACCTTGTCTTCCTCATTACACTTGGAGAGTTTGAACGCTTTCTCCACATTCGCGACCCAGTCCATAGCCTTAACAGGATCAGATGACCCCGCAAACGTACGAGCTCCACACTTCTTGAAATCAATAAACGTACACTCACGTCCTACCTTAACGTGATGGTCAGAAGAGTCAGTCTCACTTTCATCAGAGGACACATGTCTATGCTTCCTCTTCCTGTCTTTCTTTGGCTTCGCTAACATTTCTTCCCTATGCTTCAGTTCTAATTCCTGTAACTTAAGTTCTCGCAACCTAAGTTCTTCCTCACGGCGCTTAAATTCCATTTCACGCTGGTTTGCTTCGTCAGTCTGCATCACTGCTTTACCCTTGGTCAGCAAGTCCTTAATCTCCCTAAATCGGTCTTCAACTGCCATATCAGTCTGTAATCGATTTCTATCCATCATAAGCTGCATTTGCCTACGGTTATCCTCATTCAACTTATGAACGAGGTCAATCAATTGAGCCTGCTGGGGAGGCACAGGCGTAGCAGTACTGCTTGAGTCATTAGCAGTATTCTCAGGGTCAGTGCCTAAGTCCTCTATGTGAACAGATTCTTTGTGTTGATCAGCTGCAGCATCAGCAGCTTTATCAACCCTTGAGGAACCGGCAACAGTCGGATTCTTATCAGCCATTGGCTGAAAATATAAAGGAAATAGCTATTATTTCCTGATTCAAATAAGCACAGTTCGAGTCATAATTCCTACGTCAGATAATCATATCTAAATTCATAGATATGAAGGCAGTTAATCAGACTCACAAAGTCAAGTCAAAGTCAAGTCAGTATCAAGCAGTCAATCCCTCCCCCATCCTATCAGTCATCATTTGCCTATCTTAGGTCAAGTTGTGTGGGTAGTCCTTTACTAATTAGGTTACCCTAGGCCTCGGTGACTTGTTCGGGAATTCAGAGTCACATAGTCCATATCATACCAGTAGTTTAAGTATCGGGTGGCCAATCCGATGATTAAACTGCTGCTCTGATACCAACTTTGTAACATCCAAGTTTCCACAAACAGTACACGTCATAATATTTCATTTCATTAAGTAATAAATATTACTAATTGTTTGATACCACAGGTCCATCAGCATGAATACTTAATTACAACAATATATTAAAATCAAAAGGTGGTCTAACTAGCTTCTAAATCTTCAATCAGAGTGCGGAAGACTGAACAAGCTACCCGAGACCGAATCATCTTTTCAAAAAGGCGTCATCAAAAGTCCAAAAAGTCTGCTATTCATCAATGTCCAGATTCACTTAGCCTGGGACGGACTACCTGCTATGGTCTTGCCCTTATCAGCTTTTCCTGAAAAAGAGTTGTCATGACAGAGTAAGCTAACAATGCTTAGTGAGTTAACAGAGTTCCATTAGTTACCACACACATGCCATACTATCAGCTCCTGCCGGCAAGTCACTACGTCCTGAGACAGCAAAAAGGTTGGGAGACAACCCAGTCGGTATTCCCATGTGTAAGGCCGAAGCCCTACGGGAAGTGTATGGAAACAAGTCAAATAGGAAAGGAATCTGCAGAATTCCCTCCTGTGAATGGAGATCTCACATTCGGTCCTATCGGAAAATGCAGTATGCAGCGGAAAATATATATAAACAGTCAAATAAGCAGTAAGCATGATAAGTATTTACATAAAATGTAAAAGTGAACATGCAATCAAGGCAATTCAAGTGTCTAACTTCAGTAATGTCAAAAGTACGTTTCTATGATACAATAAAGTATTAAAGAAACATGCAGCAACAAACGGAAGTTTCCATACAGTCGATGACATTCACCAATAAGTATCGAAACATATGGAAGTAATTAATGAAATCTGTCACTCACAGTGGTCCGTAGTCAGATAATGCTTAACGAGTTAAGCGGTTCAGTTTACTCTGTCAAATCGACGGGTTCCTGCATTTCAGTTTCAAGTCTGGCATATTAATGTCAAGTCCGTGTCATAATCTGTATAACCCTAGTTATATATTCAGGTTATTGTCAATTCTGGTCATCGAGTCTGAGGTAGTTCCTATCGTCCCAAGGTGAGTCTATATTTATCAGATTAATACGATTCATCTAATTACAGATGTGAGGCCTTGAACAATCGTATTACTTAGCAAGTTAAACAGGTCATACACATTCCAAGGGTTCGTACAGAGTCTGTTAATTCATTTGTGCATAAAATAGATATGCAACTTGAACTTGTGAGTTTTATCATAATCATATTATACTTTTAATTACAATAGGTTGATTAATCACTTAATCTGATTTTAGGAATTTAACTTTGGCTAGGAACAAACTCAGATTCGAATATAGAGAGTTAGATTCGAACCAGATTCTTTCGAATCTACTTGCTTAGATTCGAAAATGGCACAAACTCGAGACAAGGAGTAGATTCGAAGCACAAACTCGAGACACACACATACTTCGAGTTTAACTAGCTAGATTCGAAGCCTAAGGGTTCAAAATGGTTACTTAGACTCGAAATAAGGACATAGACTCGAAATCACCTACTTAGATTCGAGCATTCATATAGATTCGAAGCCAAATAGGTTTCTAAGTCAGATAGATTCGAAAATGGCACAGATTTGAAGGTACATTCGAGTTTAAAAAAAGGGAAATAGATTCGAAATTTACATATTTCGAATCTAATCAAAGACCTTCGAATCTGTTCTTCCTGTTCAACGTTTTTTCCAGGTTTTTGCTACTAAACAAGAACATAAATGACGGAAAAATAGATACTAACCTTCGTCCAAGCTAAAACCTTCGACTATAGACGATTTCCAAGCAAAAACAGGTCCTAAACGGGAGCAAATCAGCTTCAAATGAAGGGAAAATGAGCAAACTCGAAAATGCTCTTTCAAAACCGAACCAAAAGTCAGAAAAATGGTCGATCTTACCTCAAATCTGAACGAAATCAAACATGCAATGGTAAATTCGTGAAGAGCTCGACGATCTCTATCCGATGGCGTATGAATCACGAGAATCTGACGGTTCGATTAGGAGAAAAGCTAGAGAGAAGGACAATCTTAGAGAGAGAGGGAGGAGAATCCAAATTTCCAAACTTAAGAAGTGAGGAGAGGAGCTCCTATTTATAGGGAAATAGGGAAAATCAGATCTTCTACTGAATTTTCCGGTATTGACCAACTTTTATTCCAAACACTCCGATTTGCATTTCAGATGCAAATAATAGCAAAGAAGTTCTAGATTGCTATAATTGTCTTTTAGTCATATTTTTATTCATTTTAGTCCGTTTCGTCATTTTCAGTCTTTAATTGTCAAGTAGCTGAATTTTAATTATTAACTTAATTTCAGTTAATTTTAGGCAACTTTTCATAATTAATTATAACTTAATATAATTAATTATTACAGATTCACATTATCAGCTATTTACTAATAATTGGATAAAATTGCTTTATTATCCAAAGTCTGATGCTGAAATTTATATTTAATAAATTACGGGCTGTTACATGCATGTTCCTTGATTACTTGCATTGTTCAGGACCGCTGTGTGTGAGAGATTGCATTACTTACTTGCATATGTTTCGGTACTTATTGGTGATTGTTACTGACTTGTATGGAAATATCTGCTGCTGCTTGTTCCTTGATTAATTAATTGTATGCTAGGAACGTATGATAGACACTGCTGAAACTAGAAAACTGTTGTTACATGTTCTTTGATTATTTGCATTGCTTAGGACCGCTGTGAGTGACAGATTACATTACTTACTTGCATATGTTTCGGTATTATTGGTGATTGCTACTGACTTGTATGGAAACATAAGCTGCTGCTTGTTCCTTGATTACTTAATTGTATGTTAGGAACGTATGATAGACACTGCTGAAACTGGACAACTGATGCTGCATGTTCCTTGATTAGTTGCATTGCTCAGGACCGCTGTGAGTGACAGATTGCACTGCTTACTTGCATATGTTTCGGTACTTATTGGTGATTGTTACTGACTTGTATTGAAACATCAACTGCTGCTTGTTCCTTGAATACTTAATTGTATGTTAGGAACGTATGATAGACGCTGCTGAAACTGGACAACTGCTGCTGCATGTTCCTTGATTACTTGCATTGCTCAGATTCGCTGTGATTGCATTACTTACTTACATATGTTTCGGTACTTATTGGTGAATGTTACTGACTTGTATGAAAACATCTGCTGCTGCTTGCTCCTTGATTACTTAATTGTATGCTAGGAACGTATGATAGACACTGCTGAAAATGGACAACTGTAGTTGCATGTTCCTTGATTACTTGCATTGTTCAGGACCGCTGTGAGTGAGAGATTGCATTACTTACTTGCATATGTTTCGGTACTTATTGGTGATTGTTACTGACTTGTATGGAAACATCTGCTGCTGCTTGTTCCTTGATTAATTAATTGTATGCTAGGAACGTATGATAGACACTGCTGAAACTAGAAAACTGTTGTTACATGTTCCTTGATTATTTGCATTGCTTAGGACCGCTGTGAGTAACAGATTACATTACTTACTTGCATATGTTTCGGTATTATTGGTGATTGTTACTGACTTGTATGGAAACATAAGCTGCTGCTTGTTCCTTGATTGCTTAATTGTATGTTAGGAACGTATGATAGACACTGCTGAAACTGGACAACTGATGCTGCATGTTCCTTGATTACTTGCATTGCTCAGGAACGCTGTGAGTGACAGATTGCACTACATATTTGCATATGTTTCGGTACTTATTGGTGATTGTTACTGACTTGTATGGAAACATCAGCTGCTACTTGTTCCTTGATTACTTAATGTATGTTAGGAACGTAAGATAGACGCTGCTGAAACTAGAAAACTGTTGTTGCATGTTCCTTGATTACTTGCATTGCTTAGGACCCCTGTGAGTGACAGATTATATTACTTACTTGCATATGTTTCGGTATTATTGGTGATTGTTACTGACTTGTATGGAAACATAAGCTGCTGCTTGTTCCTTGATTACTTAATTGTATGTTAGGAACGTATGATAGACACTACTGAAACTGGACAACTGATGCTGCATGTTCCTTGATTAGTTGCATTGCTCAAGACTGCTGTGAGTGACAGATTGCACTACTTACTTGCATATGTTTCGGTACTTATTGGTGATTGTTACTGACTTGTATGGAAATATCAGCTGCTGCTTGTTCCTTGATTACTTAATTGTATGTTAGGAACGTATGATAGACGCTGCTGAAATTGGACAACTGCTGCTGCATGTTCCTTGATTACTTGCATTGCTCAGATTCGCTGTGATTGCATTACTTACTTGCATATGTTTTGGTACTTATTGGTGAATGTTGCTGACTTGTATGGAAACATCTGCTACTGCTTGTCCCTTGATTACTTAATTGTATGCTAGGAACGTATGATAGACACTGCTGAAACTGGACAATTGTAGTTGCATGTTCCTTGATTACTTGCATTGCTCAGGACCGCTATGAGTGACAGCTTGCATTGCTTACTTGCATATGTTTCGGTACTCATTGGTGATTGTTACTGACTTGTATGGAAACATCTGCTGCTGGTTGTTCCATGATTACTTAATTGTATGTTAGGAACATATGATAGACACTGATGAAACTAGACAACTGTTGCTGCATGTTCCTTGATTACTTGCATTGCTCCGGACCAATGTGAGTGACATATTGCATTACTTACTTGCATATGTTTCGGTACTTATTGGTGATTGTTACTGACTTGAATGAAACATCTGATGCAGTTTGTTGCTTGATTACTTAATTGTATACTAGTAACATATGATAGACACTGCTGTAAGTGAACAACTGCTGCTGCATGTTCCTTGTTACTTGCATTGCTCAGGACCGCTGTGAGTGACAGATTGCATTACTTGCATATGTTTCGGTACTTATTATTGATTGATACTGACTTGTATGGAAACATTTGCTGCTGCTTGTTCCATGATTACTTAATTGTATGCTAGGAATGTATGATAGACACTGCTGAAACTGGACAAATGCTGCTGCATGTTCCTTCATTACTTGCATTGCTCTGGACCGCTGCGAGTGACAGATTGCATTACCTTCTTGCATATCTTTCGGTACTTATTAGTGATTGTTACTGACTTGTTTGGAAACATCCGCTGCTGCTTGTTCCTTGATTACTTAATTGTATGCTAGGAACGTATGATAGACACTCCTGAAACTGGACAACTGTTGTTGCATGTTCTTTGATTACTTACATTGCTCAGGACCGCTATGAGTGACAGATTGCATTACTTACTTGCATATGTTTCGGTACTTGTTGGTGATTGTTACTGACTTTTATGGAAACATCAGCTGCTGCTTGTTTCATGATTACTTAATTGTATGTTAGGAACCTATGATAGACACTGATGAAACTAGATAACTGCTGCTTCATGTTCCTTGATTTCTTTCATTGCTCCGGACCGCTGTGAGTGACAGATTGGATTACTTACTTGCATATGTTTCGGTACTTATTGGTGATTGTTACTGACTTGTATGGAAACATCAGCTGCTGCTTGTTCCATGATTACTTATTTGTATGTTAGGAACCTATGACAGACACTGATGAAACTGGATAACTGCTGCTTCATGTTCCTTGATTTCTTTCATTGCTCCGGACCGCTGTGAGTAACAGATTGCATTACTTACTTGCATATGTTCGGTACTTATTGGTGATTGTTACTGACTTGTATGGAAACATCTGCTGCTGCTTGTTCCTTGATTACTTAATTGTATGTTAGGAACGTATGATAGACACTGTTGAAACTGGACAACTGCTGCTGCAAGTTCCTTGATTACTTGCATTGCTCAGGACTGCTGTGAGTGACAGATTGCACTACTTACTTGCATATATTTTGGTACTTATTATTGATTGTTACTGACTTGTATGGAAACATCAGCTGCTGCTTGTTCCTTGATTAGTTAATTGTATGTTAGGAACGTATGATAGACACTGCTGAAACTGGACGACTGCTGCTGCATGTTCTTTGATTACTTGCATTGCTCAGGTTCGTTGTGATTGCATTGCTTACTTGCATATGTTTCGGTACTTATTGGAATTTGTTGCTGACTTGTATGGAAACATCTGCTGCTGTTTGTTCCTTGATTACTTAATTGTATGCCAGGAACGTATGATAGACACTGCTGAAACTGGACAACTGTAGTTGCATGTTTCTTGATTACCTGCTTTGCTCAGGACCGCTGTGGGTGACAGATTCCGTTACTTACTTGCATATGTTTCAGTACTTATTGGTGATTGATACTGACTTGTATGGAAACATCTGTTGATGCTTGTTCCTTGATTACTTAATTGTATGCTAGGAACGTATGATAGACAATGCTAAAACTTGACAACTACTGCTGCATGTTCCTTGATTACTTGAATTGCTCAGGACCGCTGTGAGTGACAGATTGCATTATTTACTTGCATATGTTTCGGTACTTAATGGTGATCGATACTGACTTGTATGGAAACATCTGTTGCTGCTTGTTCCTTGATTACTTAATTGTATGTTAGGAACGTATGATAGACACTGCTGAAACTGGACAACTGATGCTGCATGTTCCTTGATTACTTGCATTGCTCAGGACCGCTGTGAGTGACAGATTGCACTACTTACTTGCATATGTTTCGGTACTTATTTGTGAATGTTACTGACTTGTATGGAAACATCTGCTGCTGCTTGTTCCTTGATTACTTAATTGTATGCTAGGAACGTATGATAGACACTGCTGAAACTGGACAACTGTAGTTGCCTGTTCCTAGATTACTTGCATTGCTCAGGACCGCTATGAGTGACAGATTGCATTGCTTACTTGCATATGTTTCGGTACTCATTGGTGATTGTTACTGACTTGTATGGAAACATATGCTGCTGGTTGTTCCATGAATACTTAATTGTATGTTAGGAACGTATGATAAACACTGCTGAAAATGGACAACTGTAGTTGCATGTTCCTTGCTAACTTGCATTGTTCAGGACCGCTGTGAGTGAGAGATTGCATTACTTACTTGCATATGTTTCGTTACTTATTGGTGATTGTTACTGACTTGTATGGAAACATCTGCTGCTGCTTGTTCCTTGATTAATTAATTGTATGCTAGGAACGTATGATAGACACTGCTGAAACTAGAAAACTGTTGTTGCATGTTCCTTGATTATTTGCATTGCTTAGGACCGCTGTGAGTGACAGATTACATTACTTACTTGCATATGTTTCGGTATTATTGGTGATTGTTACTGACTTGTATGGAAACATAAGCTGCTGCTTGTTCCTTGATTACTTAATGGTATGTTAGGAACGTATGATAGACACTGCTGAAACTGGACAACTGATGCTGCATGTTCCTTGATTACTTGCATTTCTCAGGAACGCTGTGAGTGACAGATTGCACTACATATTTTGCATATGTTTCGGTACTTATTGGTGATTGTTACTGACTTGTATGGAAACATCAGCTGCTACTTGTTCCTTGATTACTTAATTGTATGTTAGGAACGTATGATAGACGAAACTAGAAAACTGTTGTTGCATGTTCCTTGATTACTTGCATTGCTTAGGACCACTGTGAGTGACAGATTACATTACTTGCATATGTTTCGGTATTATTGGTGATTGTTACTGACTTGTATGGAAACATAAGCTGCTTCTTGTTCCTTGATTACTTAATTGTATGTTAGGAACGTATGATAGACACTGCTGAAACTGGACAACTGATGCTGCATTTTCCTTGATTACTTGCATTGCTCAGGACCGCTGTGAGTGACAGATTGCACTACTTACTTGCATATGTTTCGGTACTTATTGGTGATTGTTACTGACTTGTATTGAAACATCAGCTGCTGCTTGTTCCTTGATTACTTAATTGTATGTTAGGAACGTATGATAGACGCTGCTGAAACTGGACAACTGCTGCTGCATGTTCCTTGATTACTTGCTTTGCTCAGATTCGCTGTGATTGCATTACTTACTTGCATATGTTTCGGTACTTATTGGTGAATGTTACTGACTTGTATGGAAACATCTGCTGCTGCTTGTTCCTTGATTACTTAATTGTATGCTAGGAACGTATGATAGACACTGCTGAAACTGCACAACTGTAGTTGCATGTTCCTTGATTACTTGCATTGCTCAGGACCGCTATGAGTGACAGATTGCATTGCTTACTTGCATATGTTTCGGTACTCATTGGTGATTGTTACTGACTTGTATGGAAACATCTGCTGCTGGTTGTTCCATGATTACTTAATTGTATATTAGGAACATATGATAGACAATGATGAAACTGGACAACTGCTGCTACATGTTCCTTGATTACTTGCATTGCTCAGGATCGCTATGAGTGACAGATTGCATTACTTACTTGCATATGTTTCGGTACTTGTTGGTGATTGTTACTGACTTGTATGGAAACATCAGCTGCTGCTTGTTCCATGATTACTTAATTGTATGTCAGGAACCTATGATAGACACTGATAAAACTAGATAACTGCTGCTTCATGTTCCTTGATTTCTTTCATTGCTCAGGACCGCTGTGAGTGACAGATTGCATTACTTACTTGCATATGTTTCGGTACTTATTGGTGATTGATACTGACTTGTATGGAAACATTTGCTGCTGTTTGTTCCATGATTACTTAATTGTATGTTAGGAACCTATGATAGACACTGATGAAACTGGATAACTGCTGCTTCATGTTCCTTGATTTCTTTCATTGCTCCGGACCGCTGTGAGTAACAGATTGCATTACTTACTTGCATATGTTTCGGTACTTATTGGTGATTGTTACTGACTTGTATGGAAACATCTGCTGCTGCTTGTTCCTTGATTACTTAATTGTATGTTAGGAACGTATGATAGACACTGTTGAAACTGGACAACTGCTGCTGCAAGTTTCCTTGATTACTTGCATTGCTCAGGACTGCTGTGAGTGACAGATTGCACTACTTACTTGCATATATTTTGGTACTTATTAGTGATTGTTACTGACTTGTATGGAAACATCAGCTGCTGCTTGTTCCTTGATTAGTTAATTGTATGTTAGGAACGTATGATAGACACTGCTGAAACTGGACGACTACTGCTGCATGTTCTTTGATTACTTGCTGTAACATCCGGCACTAAACGAGGTTAGCAACAAAACCCTAATCCACATTTAATAGTCAATTATAGCCTAATCAATAGTCATTAGAACTTAATCAAATGATTAACAAGGCTTATTAGAAAACTCAACTCAATTAGAATCAAATTCATCGGTGCGATGAATCGGGAAATCAATTAATCCGATCAATTTACGATATGAGGGATTAATTCAACTAAGTACGTAATTAAATTATGATTAGTGACACTAATCATACACTAATACAATTACTTAACCTTAATTATGCAAGACTAAAACAATTAATTAAAACAATGCATTCAAAAGTATTTATGAATTTATAAGAAAAGGGAAATACAAGAATACATTTTAAATACATTTATACAAAAAAAAAAAGGAAAATACACTATAATTATGGCCTTGTAGGCCGGCCATATAGGAGGTACAAACCTCCATATTTTCAATTTGAATATCCATGCCCAATCTCAATCAAATCTCCTTCACACCTCACCCTTTCAACTCACTTTCATTTCATCCATCTTCACACTCTACCTCCACTCTTTGAAAGACCAAAAATCCTCTATAAATAGAGATCACTTCTCTTCATTTTCATCACACCAAACTATCTCTTTTCTCTCTTTCTTGAAACCGGCCAAGAGCCACAACCAAGGCCAAGACTTAGAAAATTTTGTTCTTTCAAATATTTCAAGAGTTTTGGTGAAAAGCTTGCAAGGGTTTCAACTTCTTCTCAAAATCAAACTCCTAACACATCAAAGTAAGTAAATTCTAGCTTATATCATCTTATATTTATGTTTATATAAGTCTTGCATAATATATATAATCACCAACAACAACAAGTTACATAAAAACTCAAGTTTATAAGTTTCTAGTTTTATTTTAAGTTATTTCTTTACATGTGTTTATGAATATGTAAACACATTATAAAAGTGTTAATATTATGAAAACATGTGATATATATGTGTTTCTATAACTATTATGGCTTTTATACAAGTTGTCTTTAAATAAACAACAAGAATCATAAGTTGTTTTAAGTTTATAAACTACGGAATTTCGGCAGAAAATTTGTATCGACTTTGAAAAATCATAACTAATTCATAACTCAACGAAATGAGTTGATTCTTGTCTCAAAAGTTAGATCTATGTCTTAACTATAGATCTGCAATTTTTCATAATTTAGTTTGAAGTTTAAGACCTCCAGAAATTATTTGAGAAACCGAAAGTTTGACAGCTCAAAAATGGCCAACATAGCGTTTTTAACGAGATTTTTCACCAACCTAAACAACTCGAAAAATGGTCGTTCTTGATTCTGAAAATCCTTTGTATATAGTAGTTTAATGTCCTAGAAAACCAAAGTCTAAAACATTTTGGAGCTTGGTCAAAAACAGCCTCAAAGTAGGCCGAAAAACCTCCGAAAAAGCTGGAAAATTATATATATATAAACTTGACGTTTTAAGCAAATCTTATTTATAAACTTGTAATGTTGGGTGATTTAAGACATAAAAATCTATAAATATACATATTATCATATATTAGTAACATTAAGTCCTTATTATCATTTAGGACTCGGTTAACCACCTCCGGTTTCATCACCCATCAACCAACGCACATTTGCATTTTTGCGCGTAGTTTTGCCATCACAAGTTCGGTGAGTTCTCATAGCCCCTATTTTTCACTATCTATTGGGGTGGAAATACATGCACTGTTTTTCATATGGACATCAAAACTGTTTATTTCTTATATGTATTACATGTTCGGATTCCATCAGCCCTTATATCATGAACCGTTAATTGCATTTATTTGTAAGCGCGAGTATATTGTGGATAGATCTATTGGGAGTCATGTCCCCCATTCGTGTTAGCTCGGTTCGGCTAACAGCGAGTGCATATATATTCAACACACGGTATTACGTATGGGAATACTGCACAGGGCAAACTCATTCTAATTAAGCTTCGGTTGCATGATGGTTTATGTAATACATACACGGAATTTATGATTTTATAAATTCAACTCATCTGATAATGTCCATACAACTGGTCTTTTCGCGTAAACCTATGAGCTCACCAACAATTTTTGTTGACGTACTTTAGCATGTATTTTCAGGTAATTAAGGCAAGTATGCCTTCAGAAGTAACCACTTTCAAGCTTCCGCACTTAAGGAGTCGCATTCTTTTTCAAACCGTCGGAGATTTATTTGCATTATTTTGGATAATTTAATTATGTATTCAAATCTCTGTACCTTGCGAACTACTCTTTATTATTTACGGGTTATGTAAAACATTTCTACCTTTTAAAGTTATATCGATGTATTTCTTTGAAAACGTCCATATAGGGGTCGTTCATTATGATTATGGTCTCGCTTCCGCACTCGTCACGCCTCGCTGCCAACCGGGGTAGCAGGGTGTGACAGATTGGTATCAGAGCCATAGTTATAGTGAACTAGGTTGCATTAGTACCCTAGACTATAACTGTACATAAGATTTACTGATTTTAGAAATATTTTGTAACTTGTAACTAACTGAAAGACTATGCATGGACCTTGATAGCAGAAAACATGTCCCACCAAGAGATAATCATTTTGTCCGACTCAGAAGAGGAGTATACCCCTACTAGCCCATGCCATCCGGAAGTGTTTTCTGAGGAGGACCCGACCGAGGAGGAAGACCCCTCGGAGGACGAGGACCCGATGGAGGAATCCGAGGAAGAACCCATGGAGGAGGAACCCATGGAGGAAGAGGATCCTTCACCACCGACGGCCCCTGCTCGCGTCCCGTATCACCCGGCCGAACCATCCTATAAGCCGTATAGGCCTTATCCTAACGGCCCAAAGATGTTGTACACACCCCGGAAACGGGTAAACATACCAAGAAGGGAGTCTATTCCTGTTCCGACTCCCCAGCCCACTCCCCCGACACCACACCGACGGGTAGACGCCCGACGATGGACTTGGATACCGTAGACCTCCGCGAATGGAGGCAGATGGAGGGAGTTCCTCCAAACTTCGAGATCGGAGGACCATCCTCCGCACCTGTCTCATCGCTCACTCAAGAGCCCGCCGATCAGACCATACCACTTTTGATCGCAAGGTCTACCAGGCATGACCACCAGATCCGGTCACTTAACCTGGATATCGGGGAGATGACCGCTCGTTTAGAGCGGGAGGAGTTGCAAAACTCCAACATATATTGGGCCAACCAGCACGCCCTTGCTATACAGCAGGACGGACTGAATGAGCTCCGGCAGCAACTAGCCGAGAGCCAATCCCGGATCGAGGAGCTGACTCAGCGCCTCAACGCAATGGAAAAGGGAGAGACCCCCGATCACTCCCACACTTAGTGCACATCTATCTATCTTTGTAATGGTAGGAAAATATCATGTAATAGTGTAGGACAAAATTTTCGGGTAATAACCCGCCCCTAATGTAAGAAAACTTCGAATGATTAATGAAAATTGCAAGTTATTTATGAAATTGTGCTTGATGATTATAGTATTGTGCTTTAAGAAGAATTTACCTCTTTAAGATTCAATTTCTTACACTATGCTTTTTCTTTAAAAAATTTTAAGATAATGCCGCCGAAACGAACCATGAACGCTGCTGACATTGAAGAGCTAGTCGCACAAAGAGTGGCTGCTGCTATAGCCACATATGAGGCAAATAGGAATAGCTCAGCAAATGGAGACGGTGGTGCTAGCCGCACCACGGGAGGAACGGAAATCCACGCAAAAGGTTGTGGAATTAAAGGATTTTTAAGTTGCAAACCCCGGTATTTCAACGGAACTGAAGGAGCCGTTGGCTTGATACGATGGTTCGAGAAGTTAGAATCTGTCTTTCGCGTCAGCGGATGTGCTGAGGGAGATAAGGTGAAGTTTGCTACTCACACCCTACAAGATAGCGCCCTCACATGGTGGAATTCTTATGTCCAGTCTGTAAGTATCGATGAAGCCTACCAGCTCACATGGTCCGCGTTAAAACAAATGATGACGGACGAGTACTGTCCGAGGAACGAACTCCAGAAAATGGAATCGGAGTTCTGGAACCTGTCGATGAAAGGAACAGATGTGACGGGGTACACCAACCGATTTCATGAGCTAAGCATTCTGTGCCCTCAAATGGTGACCCCGGAGTACAAAAAGATTGAACGTTACATTTGGGGACTCGCTCCTCAAATTCAAGGTAACGTTACTGCCTCAAACCCATCCACCCTGCAAGATGCCATCAGGATGGCCAATAATCTTATGGACCAAGTAGCCCGGAGGAATGAAGCCAAGGCCGGGGAGAACAAAAGAAAGTGGGAAGACAAGACGGGGAAGAATGCGGGTTCACAATCCAAAAAGCCCGAGACCATTAAGGCTTACGCAGCTGGAACTGAGCCAAGAAGAGGATATACCGGTACCAAGCCTTTTTGCACTAAATGCACCTTCCATCACAACCAGGGTCCCTGTCCAACCCACTGTGAGAAATGCAAACGTTTGGGGCATATGGCCAAGGACTGTAAGACAGGAGCCCCGGGAACCAGTGGCAGCAATAAAAAAGGCTACTTTGTATGTGGAGCTACTGGGCACTTCAAGAGTGAGTGCCCGAAACTGAGGAATGGTGGAGGAGCTCAGGGGAGAGCTTTTGTGTTGGGAGCAGGTGACGCTCGTCAAGATCCCCACGTGGTATCAGGTACGTTTCTATTAAACGACATTTATGCTTACGTACTCTTTGATACTGGGGCTGATAGGAGCTTTATATCTGATAAGTTTAGTAAGCAATTGAATGCCGCTCCTTTTCCCTTAGACAACTCTTATACTATAGAACTGGCTGACGGTAAAATAATAGAGGCAAGTAGTATCATTAAGGAATGCACACTGAAGCTGGCAGATCATCCCTTTAAAATAGACTTGATGCCTATAGAACTCGGAAGTTTCGACGTAGTAGTTGGTATGGATTGGTTGTCACACAATCATGCCGAGATTTTGTGTGGTAAGAAAGTGGTACGGATACCACTCCACAAGAAGAAGTTCCTAACAGTCCAAGGAGAAAGAAAGAACCGACAGTTGAATGTCATATCCGGCCTAAGAACATTAAAGTGCCTTAGGAGAGGTTGTCATGCAGTACTGGTGCAAATTGTAGAAAAAGAGGCGGAGGAGAAGCGACTTGAGGATATTCCAGTGGTTTGTGACTATCCGAAGGTCTTCCCGGAAGATTTGCCTGGACTTCCGCCAACTAGACAAGTAGAGTTCCAAATCGATTTGGTGCCGGGAGCTGCACCGATCGCAAGAGCCCCATATAGACTCGCCCCTTCTGAGATGCAAGAGCTATCCAATCAATTACAAGAGTTGATGGATAAAGGATTCATTCGACCAAGTTCCTCACCTTGGGGAGCTCCGGTCTTGTTCGTGAAAAAGAAAGACGGATCCTTCAGAATGTGCATAGACTACCGAGAGCTAAACAAGTTAACGGTAAAGAACCGCTACCCTCTCCCCAGAATTGATGACCTGTTTGACCAACTGCAAGGATCTAGTTTCTACTCTAAGATTGATCTGCGATCCGGTTATCATCAAGTAAAGGTTCGGGAAGAAGACATACCCAAGACAGCATTCAGAACTCGTTATGGACATTACGAATTCCAGGTAATGCCATTCGGTTTGACTAACGCACCAGCCGTATTCATGGACCTCATGAATCGTGTGTGTAAACCGTATCTGGACAAATTTGTGATAGTGTTCATAGACGATATTCTCATCTATTCCAAAAATAAGGAAGAACATGAACAGCATCTCAAGTTGATCTTGGAGTTGCTAGAAAAGGAACAGTTATACGCGAAATTTTCAAAATGTGAATTTTGGTTGCGAGAAGTTAAATTCCTTGGACATGTGATCAACAGCCAGGGAATCCAAGTTGATCCATCAAAAATCGAGGCCATAAAGAACTGGGCGACTCCTAGAACCCCCACGGAAATCCGCCAATTTCTAGGACTTGCCGGTTATTATAGGCGATTTATCGAAAACTTCTCAAAGATAGCGGGTTCCTTAACGGAATTGACTCGAAAGGATGTGAAGTATATCTGGGGTGAAGAGCAAGAAAAGGCGTTTCAGCAGTTAAAGCAAAGGTTGTGTAGTGCACCAATTCTGTCCTTACCTGAAGGGACTGAAAATTTTGTGGTCTACTGTGATGCCTCACACAATGGATTAGGTTGTGTGCTCATGCAAAGGGATAGAGTCATTGCTTACGCATCACGGCAGCTCAAAATTCACGAGGTGAATTATACGACTCATGACTTGGAGCTTGGAGCAGTGGTGTTTGCTCTCAAAATATGGAGGCACTACCTGTATGGAACTAAATGCACAGTATTCACAGACCATAAGAGCCTTCAGCATATTCTGAACCAGAAAGAGTTAAACATGAGGCAACGTCGTTGGGTTGAACTACTTAGTGACTATGACTGCGAAATTCGTTATCATCCGGGGAAGGCGAATGTCGTAGCTGATGCCCTGAGCCGAAAGGAACGGGTTAAACCCTTGAGAGTCCGAGCTTTGATCATGACTATACAGTCAAACCTAAACTCTCAAGTCCGCGAGGCACAAGAAGAAGCAGTCAAGGAGGGTAATATACTGGATGAAGCCTTGAGAGGGATGGATAAGCAGTTCGAAATCAAGCCGGATGGATGTCGACACTTCATGGGCAGAATTTGGTTACCAAAATTCGGAGGAGTAAGAAAGCTGGTCATGGATGAAGGGCATAAGACAAGATATGCTATTCATCCAGGGGCAGATAAAATGTATCACGACTTGAAAGGAATGTACTGGTGGCCAAATATGAAGGCTGACATTGCTACCTACGTCAGCAAGTGCTTAACATGTTTGAAGGTTAAAGTTGAGCACCAAAAACCATCAGGATTGCTAGTTCAACCAGAAATACCCCAGTGGAAGTGGGAAAACATCACCATGGATTTCATCACCAAGTTGCCAAAGACGTCTGGAGGTTATGACACTATTTGGGTGATTGTGGATCGGCTTACCAAAACCGCACATTTCCTGCCCATTAAGGAGACTGATAAGATGGATAAGTTAACACGAATCTATCTTAAAGAAGTCGTCTCAAGGCATGGAGTGCCAGTATCAATTATATCAGACAGAGACAGCCGGTTCACATCAAGATTTTGGCAGTCATTGCAAGAAGCACTGGGTACACGCCTAGATATGAGCACAGCCTATCACCCACAAACGGATGGTCAGAGTGAAAGGACGATTCAGACGCTGGAAGACATGTTGAGGGCATGTGTCATCGATTTTGGCAAAAGTTGGGACAGACACCTGCCATTAGTCGAGTTTTCCTATAACAACAGCTATCACTCAAGCATTAAGACCGCCCCATTCGAGGCACTCTACGGGCGAAAGTGTCGATCACCTCTTTGTTGGGCTGAAGTAGGAGATAGTCAGATTACTGGACCGGAAATCATCCAGGAGACTACAGAAAAGATAGCCCAGATTCGTAACCGGTTAAAAATCGCGCGGGATCGGCAGAAAAGTTATGCAGACATTCGACGGAAGGATTTGGAGTTCCAAGAGGGAGATCAAGTAATGTTGAAAGTCTCGCCTTGGAAGGGCGTAATCCGTTTTGGGAAACGAGGAAAACTCAATCCTCGTTATATCGGACCATTCAAGATCACCAAAAGAATTGGCCCGGTAGCTTACCGACTCGACCTACCCCCAGAACTTAGAAACATTCATAATACCTTCCACGTGTCCAATCTTAAGAAGTGTCTAGCTGATGAATCACTCGTTATACCCATGGACGAGCTGGAGTTAGACGATAAGTTGAACTTCATTGAGCAACCTGTAGAAATAATGGACCGCGAAGTCAAGAAACTAAAGCACAGCCGGATCCCGATAATAAAAGTCAGATGGAACTCTAAGCGAGGTCCTGAGTTTACGTGGGAACGCGAGGATCAGTTTCGGGAAAAATACCCTCACCTGTTTCAGATACTCAAGCAGTAGAGAACACGAGCTAATTTCGGGACGAAATTCCCTTAACAGGGGGAGACTGTAACATCCGGCACTAAACGAGGTTAGCAACAAAACCCTAATCCACATTTAATAGTCAATTATAGCCTAATCAATAGTCATTAGAACTTAATCAAATGATTAACAAGGCTTATTAGAAAACTCAACTCAATTAGAATCAAATTCATCAGTGCGATGAATCGGGAAATCAATTAATCCGATCAATTTACGATATGAGGGATTAATTCAACTAAGTACGTAATTAAATTATGATTAGTGACACTAATCATACACTAATACAATTATTTAACCTTAATTATGCAAGACTAAAACAATTAATTAAAACAATGCATTCAAAAGTATTTATGAATTTATAAGAAAAGGGAAATACAAGAATACATTTTAAATACATTTATACAAAAAAAAAAGGAAAATACACTATAATTATGGCCTTGTAGGCCGGCCATATAGGAGGTACAAACCTCCATATTTTCAATTTGAATATCCATGCCCAATCTCAATCAAATCTCCTTCACACCTCACCCTTTCAACTCACTTTCATTTCATCCATCTTCACACTCTACCTCCACTCTTTGAAAGACCAAAAATCCTCTATAAATAGAGATCACTTCTCTTCATTTTCATCACACCAAACTATCTCTTTTCTCTCTTTCTTGAAACCGGCCAAGAGCCACAACCAAGGCCAAGACTTAGAAAATTTTGTTCTTTCAAATATTTCAAGAGTTTTGGTGAAAAGCTTGCAAGGGTTTCAACTTCTTCTCAAAATCAAACTCCTAACACATCAAAGTAAGTAAATTCTAGCTTATATCATCTTATATTTATGTTTATATAAGTCTTGCATAATATATATAATCACCAACAACAACAAGTTACATAAAAACTCAAGTTTATAAGTTTCTAGTTTTATTTTAAGTTATTTCTTTACATGTGTTTATGAATATGTAAACACATTATAAAAGTGTTAATATTATGAAAACATGTGATATATATGTGTTTTTATAACTATTATGGCTTTTATACAAGTTGTCTTTAAATAAACAACAAGAATCATAAGTTGTTTTAAGTTTATAAACTACGGAATTTCGGCAGAAAATTTGTATCGACTTTGAAAAATCATAACTAATTCATAACTCAACGAAATGAGTTGATTCTTGTCTCAAAAGTTAGATCTATGTCTTAACTATAGATCTGCAATTTTTCATAATTTATTTTGAAGTTTAAGACCTCCAGAAATTATTTGAGAAACCGAAAGTTTGACAGCTCAAAAATGGCCAACATAGCGTTTTTAACGAGATTTTTCACCAACCTAAACAACTCGAAAAATGGCCGTTCTTGATTCTAAAAATCCTTTGTATATAGTAGTTTAATGTCCTAGAAAACCAAAGTCTAAAACATTTTGGAGCTTGGTCAAAAACAGCCTCAAAGTAGGCCGAAAAACCTCCGAAAAAGCTGGAAAATTATATATATATAAACTTGACGTTTTAAGCAAATCTTATTTATAAACTTGTAATGTTGGGTGATTTAAGACATAAAAATCTATAAATATACATATTATCATATATTAGTAACATTAAGTCCTTATTATCATTTAGGACTCGGTTAACCACCTCCGGTTTCATCACCCATCAACCAACGCACATTTGCATTTTTGCGCGTAGTTTTGCCATCACAAGTTCGGTGAGTCTTCATAGCCCCTATTTTTCACTATCTATTGGGGTGGAAATACATGCACTGTTTTTCATATGGACATCAAAACTGTTTATTTCTTATATGTATTACATGTTCGGATTCCATCAGCCCTTATATCATGAACCGTTAATTGCATTTATTTGTAAGCGCGAGTATATTGTGGATAGATCTATTGGGAGTCATGTCCCCCATTCGTGTTAGCTCGGTTCGGCTAACAGCGAGTGCATATATATTCAACACACGGTATTACGTATGGGAATACTGCACAGGGCAAACTCATTCTAATTAAGCTTCGGTTGCATGATGGTTTATGTAATACATACACGGAATTTATGATTTTATAAATTCAACTCATCTGACAATGTCCATACAACTGGTCTTTTCGCGTAAACCTATGAGCTCACCAACAATTTTTGTTGACGTATTTTAGCATGTATTTTCAGGTAATTAAGGCAAGTATGCCTTCAGAAGTAACCACTTTCAAGCTTCCGCACTTAAGGAGTCGCATTCTTTTTCAAACCGTCGGAGATTTATTTGCATTATTTTGGATAATTTAATTATGTATTCAAATCTCTGTACCTTACGAACTACTCTTTATTATTTACGGGTTACGTAAAACATTTCTACCTTTTAAAGTTATATCGATGTATTTCATTGAAAACGTCCATATAGGGGTCGTTCATTATGATTATGGTCACGCTTCCGCACTCGTCACGCCTCGCTGCCAACCGGGGTAGCAGGGTGTGACACTTGCATTGCTCAGGTTCGCTGTGATTGCATTGCTTACTTGCATATGTTTCGAAACTTATTGGAATTTGTTACTGACTTGTATGGAAACATCTGCTGCTGTTTGTTCCTTGATTACTTAATTGTATGCCAGGAACGTATGATAGACACTGCTGAAACTGGACAACTGTAGTTGCATGTTTCTTGATTACCTGCTTTGCTCAGGACCGCTGTGGGTGACTGATTCCGTTACTTACTTGCATATGTTTCAGTACTTATTGGTGATTGATACTGACTTGTATGGAAACATCTGTTGATGCTTGTTCCTTGATTACTTAATTGTATGCTAGGAACGTATGATAGACAATGCTAAAACTTGACAACTACTGCTGCATGTTCCTTGATTACTTGAATTGCTCAGGACTGCTGTGAGTGACAGATTGCATTATTTACTTGCATATGTTTCGGTACTTATTGGTGATCGATACTGACTTGTATGGAAACATCTGTTGCTGCTTGTTCCTTGATTACTTAATTGTATGTTAGGAACGTATGTTAGACACTGCTGAAACTGGACAACTGATGCTGCATGTTCCTTGATTACTTGCATTGCTCAGGACCGCTGTGAGTGACAGATTGCACTACTTACTTGCATATGTTTCGGTACTTATTTGTGAATGTTACTGACTTGTATGGAAACATCTGCTGCTGCTTGTTCCTTGATTACTTAATTGTATGCTAGGAACGTATGATAGACACTGCTGAAACTGGACAACTATAGTTGCCTGTTCCTTGATTACTTGCATTGCTCAGGACCGCTATGAGTGACAGATTGCATTGCTTACTTGCATATGTTTCGGTACTCATTGGTGATTGTTACTGACTTGTATGGAAACATATGCTGCTGGTTGTTCCATGAATACATAATTGTATGTTAGGAACGTATGATAGACACTGCTGAAAATGGACAACTGTAGTTGCATGTTCCTTGATTACTTGCATTGTTCAGGACCGCTGTGAGTGAGAGATTGCATTACTTACTTGCATATGTTTCGGTACTTATTGGTGATTGTTACTGACTTGTATGGAAACATCTGCTGCTGCTTGTTCCTTGATTAATTAATTGTATGCTAGGAACGTATGATAGACACTGCTGAAACTAGAAAACTGTTGTTGCATGTTCCTTGATTATTTGCATTGCTTAGGACCGCTGTGAGTGACAGATTACATTACTTACTTGCATATGTTTCGGTATTATTGGTGATTGTTACTGACTTGTATGGAAACATAAGCTGCTGCTTGTTCCTTGATTACTTAATGGTATGTTAGGAACGTATGATAGACACTGCTGAAACTGGACAACTGATGCTGCATGTTCCTTGATTACTTGCATTGCTCAGAAATGCTGTGAGTGACAGATTGCACTACATATTTGCATATGTTTCGGTACTTATTTGTGATTGTTACTGACTTGTATGGAAACATCAGCTGCTACTTGTTTCTTGATTACTTAATTGTATGTTAGGAACGTATGATAGACGCTGCTGAAACTGTTGTTGCATGTTCCTTGATTACTTGCATTGCTTAGGACCACTGTGAGTGACAGATTACATTACTTACTTGCATATGTTTCGGTATTATTGGTGATTGTTACTGACTTGTATGGAAACAAAGGCTGCTTCTTGTTCCTTGATTACTTAATTGTATGTTAGGAACGTATGATAGACACTGCTGAAACTGGACAACTGATGCTGCATGTTCCTTGATTACTTGCATTGCTCAGGACCGCTGTGAGTGACAGATTGCACTACTTACTTGCATATGTTTCGGTACTTATTGGTGATTGTTACTGACTTGTATTGAAACATCAGCTGCTGCTTGTTCCTTGATTACTTAATTGTATGTTAGGAACGTATGATAGACGCTGCTGAAACTGGACAACTGCTGCTGCATGTTCCTTGATTACTTGCTTTGCTCAGATTCGCTGTGATTGCATTACTTACTTGCATATGTTTCGGTACTTATTGGTGAATGTTACTGACTTGTATGGTGTAACATCCGGCATTGAACCAGGTTAGCAACAACGACTTAATTAGTATTTAATGGCCAATTATAACCTAATAGGTGGTCATTAGAAATTAACCAAAGTGATTAACAAGGTTCATGAAGAAATTCAACTCAATTCGAATCAAATTCATCGGTGCGATGAATCGGGAAATCAATTAATCCGATCGAATTACGATATGAGGGATTAATTCCACTAAGTATATAATTAAATTATGATTAGTGACACTAATCATACACTAATACAATTACTTAACATTAATTATGCAAGACTAAAACAATTCATAAAACAAAGCATTCAAAAGTATTTTTGAATTTACAAGAAAAGGAAAATACAAGAATACATTCTAAATACATTTATACAACAAAAAAAATATAAATACATCAAAAATACACCCCTAGGCCGGCCACCATACAAGGACACAAGGACCAAAAGTTTGTATTATTTTACTCAACATTTCACCATCAAATCCTCCTCTTTCCTTTCATCCAAGATTTTACAACTATTTTCATCATTTCACCACCTTTTTCTCCTCTATAAATAGAACCACAGCTTCACTTCATTCTTCACACCTTCACAACACAAAAACCTCTCCTTTCTCTCCCTCTAAAACCGGCCATCAAGCCCTCAAGAACACACAAAGTGTTCTTTCAAGTGTTCTGCATATTTTTGAAGTGTTCTTGGTGAAATTTTTGAAGATCCAACCTTCTACTCATTTGCATTCCTATAATACATCAAAGTAAGTAAATACTAGCTTATATCATCTTATATTTATGTTTATATAAGTCTTGCATAATATATATAATCACCTACAACAACAAGTTTCATAAAAACTCAAGTTTATAAGTTTCTAGTTGTTATTTTTAAGTTGTTTCTTTAAATATGATTATGAACATGTAAACACATTATAAAAGTGTTAATATTATGAAAACATATGATATATATGTGTTTTTATAAGTATTATGGCTTTTATACAAGTAGTCTTTGAATAAACAACAAGAATCATAAGTTGTTGTAAGTTTATAAACTACGGATTTTCGGCAGAAAACTTATATCGACTTTGAAAAATCATAACTAATTCATAACTCAACGAAATGAGTTGATTCTTGTCTCAAAAGTTAGATCTATGTCTTAACTATAGATCTGCAATTTTTCATAATTTATTTTGAAGTTTAAGACCTCCAGAAACTATTTGAGAAACCGAAAGTTTGACAGCTCAAAAATGGCCAACATAGCGTTTTTAACGAGCTTTTTCACCAACCTAAACAACTCGAAAAAGGGACGTTCTTGATTCTAAAAATCCTTTGTATATAGTAGTTTAATGACCTAGAAAACCAAAGTCTAAAACATTTTGGAGCTTGGTCAAAAACAGCCGCAAAGTAGGCCGAAAAACCTCCGAAAAAGCTGGAAAATTTTATATATATAAACTTGACGTTTTAAGCAAATCTTATTTCTAAACTTGTAATGTTGGGTGATTTAAGACCTAAAACTACGCAAATATACATATTATCATATATTAAGTCTTTATTATCATTTAGGACTCGGTTAAACATCTCCGGTTTCATCACCCATCAACCAACGCACGTTTGCATTTTTGCGCGTAGTTTTGCCATCACAAGTTCGGTGAGTTCTCATAGCCCCTATTTTTCACTATCTATTGGGGTGGAAATGCATGCACTGTTTTTATATGGACATCAAAACTGTTTATTTCTTATATGTATTACATGTTCGGATTCCATCAGCCCTTATATCATGAACCGTTAATTGCATTTATTTGTAAGCGCGAGTATATTGTGGATAGATCTATTGGGAGTCATGTCCCCCATTCGTGTTAGCCCAGTTCGGCTAACAGCGAGTGCATATATATACAACACACGGTATTACGTATGGGAATACTGCTCAGGGCAAACTCATTCTAATTAAGCTTCGGTTGCATGATGGTTTATGTAATACATACACGGAATTTATGATTTTGTAAATTCAACTCATCTGATAATGTCCATACAACTGGTCTTTTCGCGTAAACCTATGAGCTCACCAACAATTTTTGTTGACGTATTTTAGCATGTATTTTCAGGTAATTAAGGCAAGTGTGCCTTCGGATACACCAACTTTCAAGCTTCCGCATTTCATGGAGTCGCATGCATATTTCGAAACTAACGGAGATTTGACTGCATTATTTTTGGACGCATTAATTATGTATTAGAATCTCTGTATTACGCGAACTTCATTTCTTTCATTTTATAAAACATTATTACGTTCTTAAATTTTAATGATGTATTATTTCGAAAACGTCCATTTAGTGGTCGTTCGTTATAATTATGGTTACGCTTCCGCGACGTCACGCTTCGTTGCCAACCGGGGTAACGGGGTGTGACAGATTGGTATCAGAGCCATAGTTATAGTGAACTAGGTTGCATTAGTACCTAGACTATAACTGTTACAAAAACTAAACTTTCTTCAAGAACTGTGAACACATATATGGACCCTGATGACAATAACATATCGAAATTCACCCCTAGGGAAAGGGTGTGACTAGCACAACGGGTGTCTATCCCGGTACCTGCCCATCAGCCAAGCCCGCCGCAGTAGTAACGGGCAAGCATAGGACAGTGGGGATGGATGCCTCACACTCTCCAAGAGTGCATAAACGAGGAAGTGATCCAAAACCAGTTTGAAGTCGGAACACCATCTTCCTCTCAAGTGCCGACACTTACCCAGAAACCTACGTAACAAACGATGCCTCTGTTGGTAGCAAGGGCCGCCAGACACGTTCTCCAATTTCGACAAAATCCACCAAGAGGTCGTTGAGATCTTTGCAAGGATTAAGTAGGAGGCAATACAAACCCTCAATATACCTTGGGACAACCAGAACACCCAAGCGATTCAACAAGACGGAATAGACAAATTGTGACAGCGCCTAGCAGAGCGCAAAGCCCGTAATGTAGAACTAACCCAACAACTTAACACTTGGAGTACGAGGAAACCCCAGAAGCATCTCATACTTAGTACCATTCTACCATTTTATAGTATTTATCTAGACTATACTATCTGATATATCTTAGGGTATATAAGGCTTAAGAATTTATCAGAAAATTCTGACCATATCATATACAAAGATTAAGTATCAAGAACTTTTATGAGGAATTAAGTTTTAACTACAACTCTGCGTAGGAGAAGATAAAGCTGTGACTATCTGCCTAAGAAATTTCAAACCCGTAGACTTATCCTCTTAGATACCACTTATGCATTTCTACTATTTGATACTCGTGCTGATAGGAGCTTTATATCCACTAAGTTCACTAAGCAGATAAATTCCATTAAGTGCTACTTATGCTATTGAGGTTGATGACAGTGAGACGCTTAAGACAAATAATATAAGTCGAGGATGCTCCTTAGAATTAGTAGGACGACTCTTTGAAATAGACTTGATACCCATCAAACTGGGAAGTGTTTACGTGGTCATAGGCATAGACTGGCTACCGAAAATCGTGTGGAAATAGTATGCAACAAGAACACCGTTCATATACCTTTAGCCAATAAGAAGTTCCTTACTGTCCAATGCAAAGCAAGAAATACCAAATTAAGCATCATCTCTAGCATTAGGACCCTGAAGTGTTAATAGAGAGGGAGCCAAAGGGAAAGCGGCTCGAAAATATTCTTATTATTTATGGTTACGCTAAAGTTTTTCCAGAACACTTACCTGAACTCCCAACATCGAGGCAAGTCAGATAAAAAAAAATCGGCCTAGTATCAGGTGCGGTACCAGTGGCTCGAGCACCATGCCGATTAGCCCCATCATAGTGTAAGAATAGTCCAACCAACTGTAGTAGCTCTTAGATAAAAGGTTTATCAAACCGAGTTCCTCGCTTTAGAGGAGCTCCAGTTTTGTTCATAAAGAAGAAGAATAGAACCTGCAGAATGTGCATCAACTACTAAGAGTTAGATAAACTAAAAGAACCGACACCCGCTCACAAGGATCAATGACTTGTTTGACCAAACTACAAGAATTAAGCTTCTATTAGAAGATCGACCTAAGGTCTGGTTATCATCAGGTTAGAGTTCGAAAGAAAGATGTTCCAAAGACAGCCTTCAGATTCCGTTTCGGTCATCATAAATTCCTATTAATGTCGTTGGGATTAACCAGTGCCCCAACGATACTCATGGACCTCATCGGGTGTGCAAACCTTATCTAGAAAAATTCGTGATTGTATTCTTGAATGACTTCTTAATCTACTCACGAAACAAGGAGGAGCACGAGCAAACATTTAAGACTGATTCTAGAGTTGTTGAAAAAAAAAAAGAATAACTACATGCCAAGCTTTCTAAGTTTAACTTTTGACTAAGATAGGTAAGATTTCTCGGTCACGTGATCAATAGTAAAGGAATCCAAGTTAACCCCGCCAAGATCGAGACTATCAGAAATTGGTTAACTCTTAGAACCCCTATAAAGATACGACGGTCCTTAAGACTTGCCACTTATTATAAGCAATTATCAGAAATTTCTCAAAGTTCACCAGAGCTCTAACAAAACTGACCTGAAAAGACATTAAGTATGATTGGGGCGAGGATCATGAGACATCATATCAGTTATTAAAGCACAACCTGTGTAGCGCGCTTATTTTATCCAAGAGAAGCAAGAAATTTGTAGATTATTGTGATGCTTCACAGAATGAGTTGATATAGAAAGATAGGGTCATAACTTATACTTTATGAAAAACTTAAGGTTCTCTAGGTGATTTACACAACGCATGATCTGGATCTTGAAGCAGTATTCTTTATCCTTGGAGACATTAGTTGTACGGTATGAAGTGTATTGTATTCACGGACCATAAGAGCCTCCAACACATCTTGAACCAGAAAGAGTCAAATATGAAGTTGTACCGTTGGATGGAACTAATATGTAATGGCAACCGTGAAAATTCGTTATCACCTGAGGAAAACTAAGGAGCTAAGCCGTTAAGAGTACAAGTGGATAAATAGTTTAGAATAAGGGCTAATAAAAATCGATAATTCGTGAATAGAATCTGATTACTCTGTTTGGTGGAATAAGAAAGCTGGCTATGGATGAAGGACACAAATTAAGATATGTCGTTCACCCCGGATCCAATAAAATGTATCATGACCTTAAGAAACTATACGGGTGGCCTATCATGAAGAATGACTTGCCAAATCGGTCAGAAAATTCCTAACACGCTCCAAAGTTAAGATAAACCATCAGAAACCATTTGGGTAATAGTCGACAACCTAACAAAATCCGCGCGTTCCTACCAATCAAGAAGAACATCAGGATGAATAAGCTAGTCCAAACGTACCTCAAGGAAGTCGTCTCCGGACACGGAGTGCCTATTATAATCATTTTGATATGGATAGCAGATCTACAGCTAAGCTTTTGGCAATTATTATAGCCAACTGTGGATAAAAACCTGTACCTGAGTACCACATATCACTCTCAGACCAATGGTCAGAATAATAGAACGATCCAAACCCTAGAACGTACATTAAGAGCCTGTGTAATGGATACTTATTTGCCTTAGTGGAATTATCGTACTACAATAGCTATCACTCAAGTACTAAAGCTGCTCCGTTTGAGGCCCTCTACGGGCAAAAGTGTCGATCACCGATTTATTGGGAAGAAGTGCGAAACGGCCAAATCATTGGCGTTAAGATCATTCACAAAATTACCGAAAGGATAGTACGATTGCGGAACTGACTGAAAGTTGCCCGCAATTGTCAGAAAGTTATGCAGATGTAGGAAGAAAATCCCTTGAATTCTAATTAGGAGAACGAGTACCAATGAAACTCTCGCCATGGAAGGGTGTGATACGATTAGGAAAATAAGGAAAAAACTAAACCCTCGATACATTGGCAATGCAAAGTCTTAAGGGGAATTGGACTCGTAGCTTATCGTTTAGAGTTACCACCAGAGCTTAGTAGCATGCACAATACCTTCCATGTATCAAATATGAAGAAGTGTTTGTTAGAGGAGACACTTGTTACCCCCTTGGAAGAGATCCAGCTAACTGATAAACTTCGCTTCACCAAAAGGCCGGTTGAAATCATGGACCGTAAGGTCAAAGGATTGAAGCACAGTTGTGTACCCATCCTCAAGGTCAGATGGAATTCTAGACATGGACCACAATCCACTTAGGAATGCAAAGGCTAGTTTAAGCAAAGATACTCTCATCTACTCTTAAGTAAAAATACCCCTGAGGAAACAGGATAATATTTCGGGACGAAATTCCCTTAACAGGGGGAGACTGTAACATCCGGCATTGAACCAGGTTAGCAACAACGACTTAATTAGTATTTAATGGCCAATTATAACCTAATAGGTGGTCATTAGAAATTAACCAAAGTGATTAACAAGGTTCATGAAGAAATTCAACTCAATTCGAATCAAATTCATCGGTGCGATGAATCGGGAAATCAATTAATCCGATCGAATTACGATATGAGGGATTAATTCAACTAAGTATATAATTAAATTATGATTAGTGACACTAATCATACACTAATACAATTGCTTAACATTAATTATGCAAGACTAAAACAATTCATAAAACAATGCATTCAAAAGTATTTTTGAATTTACAAGAAAAGGAAAATACAAGAATACATTCTAAATACATTTATACAACAAAAAATAATATAAATACATCAAAAATACACCCCTAGGCCGGCCACCATACAAGGACACAAGGACCAAAAGTTTGTATTATTTTACTCAACATTTCACCATCAAATCCTCCTCTTTCCTTTCATCCAAGATTTTACAACTATTTTCATCATTTCACCACCTTTTTCTCCTCTATAAATAGAACCACCACTTCACTTCATTCTTCACACCTTCACAACACAAAAACCTCTCCTTTCTCTCCCTCTAAAACCGGCCATCAAGCCCTCAAGAACACACAAAGTGTTCTATCAAGTGTTCTTCATATTTTTGAAGTGTTCTTGGTGAAATTTTTGAAGATCCAACCTTCTACTCATTTGCATCCATATAATACATCAAAGTAAGTAAATACTAGATTATATCATCTTATATTTATGTTCATATAAGTCTTGCATAATATATATAATCACCTACAACAACAAGTTTCATAAAAACTCAAGTTTATAAGTTTCTAGTTTTTATTTTTAAGTTGTTTCTTTAAATGTGTTTATGAATATGTGAACACATTATAAAAGTGTTAATGTTATGAAAACATGTGATATATATATGTGTTTTTATAACTATTATGGCTTTTATACAAGTAGTCTTCAAATAAACAACAAGAATCATAAGTTGTTGTAAGTTTATAAACTACGGATTTTCGGCAGAAAACTTATATCGACTTTGAAAAATCATAACTAATTCATAACTCAACGAAATGAGTTGATTCTTGTCTCAATAGTTAGATCTATGTCTTAACTATAGATCTGCAATTTTTCATAATTTATTTTGAAGTTTAAGACCTCCAGAAATTATTTGAGAAACCGAAAGTTTGACAGCTCAAAAATGGCCAACATAGCGTTTTTAACGAGATTTTTCACCAACCTAAACAACTCAAAAAATGGCCGTTCTTGATTCTAAAAATCCTTTGTATATAGTAGTTTAATGACCTAGAAAACCAAAGTCTAAAACATTTTGGAGCTTGGTCAAAAACAGCCTCAAAGTAGGCCGAAAAACCTCCGAAAAAGCTGGAAAATTATATATATATAAACTTGACGTTTTAAGCAAATCTTATTTATAAACTTGTAATGTTGGGTGATTTAAGACATAAAAATCTATAAATATACATATTATCATATATTAGTGATATTAAGTCCTTATCATCATTTAGGACTCGGTTAAACACCTCCGGTTTCATCACCCATCAAACAACGCACTTTTGCATTTTTGCGCGTCGTTTTGCCATCACAAGTTCGGTGAGTCTTCATAGCCCCTATTTTTCACTATCTATTGGGGTGGAAATACATGCACTGTTTTTATATGGACATCAAAACTGTTTATTTCTTATATGTATTACATGTTCGGATTCCATCAGCCCTTATATCATGAACCGTTAATTGCATTTATTTGTAAGCGCGAGTATATTGTGGATAGATATATTGGGAGTCATGTCCCCCATTCGTGTTAG
>JAANYP010003973.1:0-63628 GCA_020465985.1 Centrapalus pauciflorus
TAGATAATCATACTTCATCATAGTTTTAGCTTGGGGTTTAATTCTTCTTCAATTTTTGGAGCATTCGGGGCGATTCCAGCATTAATTCGTGCGTTTCAGACACGATTTTGGCGAATTTCAAAGTTTTCTTTCATCTTTCACGAATTTTTATCATAGTTTAGTTAAAGTTTTCGAATTTCTTGGATTAGAAGCATCGGTTCGAGTTTTGGATTCAAATTCTTTATTGTAGCGGCGCGATTTGGTACATTCGTTCCTTTACTTTCTGAATTTATAATGATTTTTATTAATTTAAGTTTAATTTTGAGTGTTATCATGATTAGTGAGTAGTTTTCTTGTTCACCCGCTTGGGATGACGGATTCTATGTATTAATTGGCAAATTATTGGATTGATTGATGGATTTTGGTTTATATTTGTTTGATTCTTGACTATTTCATATTTTCTTGTTAAAAATCAGATTTTTATTAATCTTTTAGCATTGTTTTGCGATAATAGAGTTTTAATTAAATCTGCGTTTTAAAAAGAAAGAGGCTTTAAATGAAAAATTAATAGTCAACTATCTCTTCTAGGCATTGTGTTGCGATAATGATTTGATAGTTGATTGTTAATCTAGGATTTTATGTGTTTGTTGGTTCTTATGCATTGTGTTGCGATAATAGGATTGACAAATCATAAAGTTCGATTTTTAAAGTGACAAAGTCAATTTGTTGGATTTCGGTGTTAATCGATTATCTTTATGCATTGTGTTGCGATTATAAGATTAATTGGTTAATATTGGAGTTTGATGAGTTGCTTTGTTTTCATCACGTGGTTATAAAGATTAAATATTTTAACTTGAAGTAATTAAATAATCAGTAAATTAAACTGAAATCCGGGCTTAATTGAATTCAAAAATTGGTTATCAACCGATTTGTCTTTAGTCAATCAATTCAATCCATCGCCAGTTAATTATAGTTTTCTAATTCCAAGTGGGTGACGTTTTCGTAATATAAGAGTTCGATTCAGTTGTCGTTACTTGCTTGCTTTAGTCGTTTAGTTTAATTCTTGTTTGCTAAAATTAGTTTTTATTTTAATATTAAAAATCCAAAAATATTAGTTTAACTTTTTATACTTGTGTTACTTAGTTTGCTATAGTTATCCTGTTAGTTAAATTTAAGTATTGTCTCTAGTTGATAACTTCCTCAAAACGTCAAAAATAGCTGAATATTGATTTAGGTTGTAGTATTTGAGTCTCCAATCTTTATTCCGTTCCCTGAGTTCGATAAATCCTGGGTGATTCTTAAAGCTATATTGCACACGATTGGTACACTGCCAGTTGTGTAATTTATACTTTGGGTTCATTTAGATATTAAAACCTGAGGTGTGTTTTACACGCGTCAAGTTTTTGGCGCCGTTGCCGGGGAGCGGTGCGAGCTTTAAGAAACAACCAACGCCGGTAGTTTAGTTGATCCTTTTTAGGGGCAATCCCCCTGAAAAGTTAAATTTTCTGTCTAATTTCACTTTTCTTTAAAAGGGGTGTTCGGTGTATGAGTCGTCGAAATCCTAATATCGTCAGCCCATACTCCGAACCTGAGCGAGCATTCCGTAACCGTCGTCGTGAACATTCGCACCCTTTAGTTGAGGGACTGTCAAGTTTATCGGATTCTACGGACCATATTGTTTCTCCTCCGGTGGAGGAAGATCACGTAGACATCTTTGTTCAGTTACCTCCAATTTCTAGTCCTTCACCTTCTTCTCCTTCTTCACCTTCTTCGCCTTCATCATCTTCTGATTCTTCATCTTCTTCTGACTCTTCATCTTTCACTATGGGAGACCGAAGGACAATGCTTGAGCTTAACCAACCGGTCACCGATGACTCGGAAGGTGCAATAGTTATTCCTGGATTCGATGCCGTTAATTTTGAGCTAAAGTCGAGCCTTATCGCTTTAGTTCAGAATAACGCACAATTCTGCGGTCTATCTTCTGAGGATCCGTATTCCCACCTGAAGAAATTCAGAAAAGCATGCGGTGGGTATAAGGCAAATCAAGTTCCAAGGGAAGTAATTCGACTGATGCTCTTTCCTTACTCTCTCTCCGGACGTGCCATGATGTGGTATGAGTCCCTTCCCTCGAACTCGATTCGTACTTGGGACGAAATGGAAACCAAATTTCTACTTAAATTCTGCCCTCCGTCTAGGACCACTAAGCTTATGAGTGACATTCTCTCATTTAAGCAGAAACCTGACGAGTCTCTATATGATGCATGGGAGAGGTATAAAGAGTCTATCATGAAATGCCCTAATCATAACATGACACTTAATCATCGTGTCAAGGTTTTCTATGAGAATGTTCACCCCATGTATCACTCACTAATCGACTCAGCCTGTAACGGGTCGGTGTATAAGAGGACTCCTGAAGAGGCTTTTGACATAATCGATGATCTGGTCTTAAGTCAAACTCAGACACCGAGTGAATACTTTGGTTGGGGTGCGAATGATTCAAAGCAAGCTGAAGCCATTGCTAATCTCACTGCTCAGATAGCCATTCTAACTAAGCAGTCAAATGACCAATCACAAGCTTCATCATCATACCCTGTGCACGCCATACAGCAAGGGTCTGAACATTGTGGTGGAGCTCATTTTGGTTATGAGTGTCAGGCTGCATATGCTGCTGAGTACCAACAGGAGGAAGTTTACCTTTCTTCTGGAGATTATGAGTACACACCCGAAGGTTTTCCAAGACCCAACAATAATTTGAATTACTCCTCTCAAAACACCTTTAGACCTCAGGGGTTTTCTAACCCCCCTCGTCCTCGACCTCCAGGGTTCTCTCACCCTCGCCCACAGTTTAACCCTCACACGGGTTACAATCAGGGTAATTCAGGAGGTTACAACCAGGGTAATTCGGGAGGGTATAATCAGGGGTATAACCAAGGCTTTCAGCAGGGGCAAGGTCAGAGGTTCCAACCTCGTGGCCAAGGATTTGTACCAAACCAAAATGTTCAAATTCTTCAGAATCCTCGCCATCAGCAACAATATCAGGGGCAGAACCAAAACATTCCTACTCAAGAGAAGCCGAGTTTGGAAGAAATGATGGCAAAGTACATGGCCGAGCAGTCTGTGATCAATCGTAATCAACAATCAGCAATGAGGAATCTTGAGAATCAGCTCGGCCAGATGGCTAAGACCTTGAATGAGAGGCAGTCGGGGGAGCTTCCTAGTAATACGATTCCAAATCCCAGGGGGGAAGCAAAGATGGTTGTTACAAGAAGTGGAAAGACAACCAAAGGACCTGAACCGTCTAACCCCCTACCTCCTCCTTCTTCACCCTCAGCTGAGAAAGGGCCGGAGACCACTACGGACGAGGTGCACCCACCAGAATTAGTGAGTCCCGCACAAGTCCCATCTCCAAAAGTCCCTACAGCAAATCCCTACCAACCACGTGTCCCATACCCTAATCGCTTGAAGAAAGAGGTGCAAGATAAGCAGTATGGCAAGTTTCTGGGCCTGTTTAAACAGTTGCAGATAAACATTCCATTTGTTGATGCAATTACACAGATGCCTAAGTATGCCAAGTTCCTGAAAGACCTCCTTTCTAACCGTCAGAAGCTTGAGGATCTAGCTACAGTTGAGATGAATGCTGAATGTTCAGCTGTCCTCCAGAATAAGCTTCCAGTCAAGCAGGATGATCCGGGTAGTTTCACAATACCCTGTCATATAGGGCCCCTCCACGTTACTAATGCTCTTGCTGATCTGGGAGCTAGCATAAATCTCATGCCTTCTTCGTTATATGCTCGGTTAGGGTTAGGGGATCCTAAACCTACACGCATGAGTATTCAGCTAGCCGATAGATCAGTTAAGTTCCCACAGGGTATCACTGAGAATATGCTGGTAAAAGTCGATAAGTTTGTTTTCCCGGTCGACTTTGTGATCATGGACATGAGCGAGGACTGCACTGTGCCGCTCATTCTAGGGAGACCTTTCCTAGCTACGTCCCGCGCTATCATTGATGTATTTGATAAGAAGCTTACGCTTCGGGTCGGGAATGAGCAAGTTAGTTTTGATGTTGATAAGGCAATGCAAAGGCCTAATGACACAGCCGAGTCCATCTGTTTTGTTAAGTCTTCACACTTCTCTGATAGAGAGCATTATCCAGAAGATAATGAGAAGTTGTTGAAGTCTTTGATGTCGGGACATGAGACGTCTACATCACCGGATGTAGACGATTGTATTTCTGATGATGATCTATCCTCGTATCCAATCTCTTTAGACTCTGATTTCGTTGTCCACTCTGACGATCCCGTTGATCTGTGTGCCGTTGATACGTCTCCGCCTACTGAGGAGGTTGTACCTATGGATCGTGAGGAGTCAGTCACATCTAAGTTGTCCATTGAAGATCCACCGACTCTCGAACTTAAGGAGTTGCCCTCTCATCTTGAGTACGCATATTTAGAGGGGCAATCTCAGTTGCCTGTTATTATTGCTAAGGATCTTTCTAGCAAAGAGAAGGCGCAACTTTTGAGAGTGCTGAAAGAGCATAAGCGGGCTATTGCATGGAAGATTACCGACATACGAGGCATTAGTCCTGCTTATTGCACCCATAAGATTCTGATGGAGGAAGACATCAAGCCTGTTATTCAGTCCCAAAGGAGAGTCAACCCGAAGATTCACGATGTTATTAAGAAAGAAGTACTGAAACTTCTTGATGCCGGGTTGATATATCCTATCTCTGACTCCCCGTGGGTGAGTCCTGTGCATGTAGTTCCTAAAAAGGGGGGTATGACTGTCATTCAGAATGATAAGAACGAGCTAATTCCTTCAAGGACAGTCACGGGTTGGCGAGTTTGCATCGACTACCGCAAGCTCAATGATGCAACTCGTAAGGATCATTTCCCTTTGCCCTTTATCGATCAAATGCTTGAGCGACTATCTGGAAATGAGTTCTATTGTTTCCTGGATGGTTTCTCAGGATACTTTCAGATCCCGATCAGCCCACAAGATCAGGACAAGACTACATTCACATGCCCTTATGGGACGTTCGCATATAGGCGCATGCCTTTTGGTCTGTGTAATGCACCTGCGACATTTCAGCGGTGTATGGTAGCCATCTTCCATGATATGATCGAGAAGTGTGCTGAAGTCTTCATGGATGATTTCTCTGTGTTTGGTAACTCTTTCTCGGACTGCCTGACTAATTTGGAGAAGATGCTAACCCGGTGTGAGGAGACCAATTTGGTCCTTAATTGGGAGAAGTGTCATTTCATGGTCCGAGAGGGTATAATATTAGGACACAAGATCTCGAGTAAGGGAATTGAGGTAGATAGGGCTAAGGTTGAGACTATATCTAAGCTGCCTCCTCCCACGTCTGTTAAGTCGATTCGTAGCTTTCTAGGGCACGCTGGTTTTTACCGGCGATTCATTAAAGACTTCTCACTCATTGCTCGCCCTATGACTAAGCTCCTTGAGAAGGATGCAACATTTGTCTTCGATGATGAATGTTTGCAGTCCTTTAACACATTGAAAGAGAAGCTAACCACTGCCCCTATCATGATGGCACCCGACTGGGAGTTGCCATTTGAGTTGATGTGTGACGCGAGCGATTTTGCTATTGGGGCAGTGTTAGGTCAGCGTCGGAATAAGCGATTCCATGCCATATACTTTGTGAGTAAGACTCTTACAGACCCTCAGCGTAATTACACTACGACAGAGAAAGAACTTCTTGCAGTGGTTTATGCATTCGAGAAGTTCCGATCATACCTGGTTCTCTCGAAAACAGTGGTCTACACTGATCATGCAGCTCTGAGATACTTGTTTCAGAAGCAGGACGCAAAACCACGGTTGATTCGATGGATTCTTCTTCTCCAAGAGTTTGATATCGAGATCAAAGACAAGAAAGGGGCTGAGAACTTGGCGGCAGACCATTTGAGCAGATTAGAAAATTCAGACTTGCCTCCTTTGAATGAGTCTGAGTTCAAAGAGAAATTCCCTGATGAGTCCTTATGCGCAGTTCAGGCAACAAATGACTGCCCGTGGTTTGCTGACTATGCAAACTATTTGGCCAGTAGTGTTTTGGTTAAAGGATTAACTCATCAACAAAAGAAGAAGTTCTTACGAGATGTAAAGAACTACTTTTGGGATGACCCGTATCTATTTCGGGTATGTGCCGATCAGATCAATCATAGGTGTGTGTTTGGCGATGAGGCATTCCAAATCTTATGTGAGTGCCACCTAGGTCCTACAGGTGGTCATCACGGGGCCAATGCCACCGCCAAGAAAGTGTTTGATGCCGGTTTCTTCTGGCCCACTATATTCAAAGATGCCCAAGATCTGGTTAAGGAATGTGATGCATGTCAGCGTCAAGGCAACATATCAAATCGGGATGAGATGCCTCTACACACCTTTCAGGTGTGTGAGATCTTTGACGTTTGGGGCATCGACTTTATGGGCCCTTTCCCTCCCTCTCGTGGTCATAAATACATCCTAGTTGCTGTCGACTATGTTTCTAAATGGGTTGAGGCACAGGCTTTACCCACCAACGATGCTAGGGTTGTATGTTCCTTCCTTAAGAAGCTTTTCACTCGATTCGGTTCACCAAGAGCGATCATTAGTGATCGGGGTACTCATTTCTGTAATGCTCAGTTCGACAAGATTCTCCAGCGGTATGGTGTTACTCACCGGCTAGCTACAGCCTACCATCCGCAAACCAATGGACAAGCTGAGGTTACAAATCGGGGCTTAAAGAGGATTCTTGAGAGGACTGTAGGAGAGCATAGGAAGGGTTGGTCAGATAAGTTAGATGATGCGCTTTGGGCATTCCGCACTGCTTATAAGACTCCTATAGGTTGTACCCCTTATAGGATGGTTTATGGCAAAGCGTGTCATCTACCATTGGAATTAGAACATAAGGCTTACTGGGCACTTAAATGGTCTAACTTTGATTTGTTGTCTGCAGGTGATCACAGGAAACTTCAGTTGAACGAGCTTGACGAGTTGAGAGATCAAGCATATGAGAGTGCCCGGATTTACAAGGAGAAGACCAAGAAGAGGCACGATGCGCAGATTCAGCCTAAGGACTTTAAGGCCGGTGATCAGGTTCTACTTTACAATTCACGCCTAAGGTTGTTCCCAGGTAAGCTTATTTCTCGTTGGACCGGCCCGTTCACTGTTGCCGAGGTATTCCCATATGGGACAGTTGAATTAGTTGGAGTTGATGGCAACTTTAAGGTAAACGGGCATCGGTTGAAGCTATATCACAATCGAGCTGAATTGAATGTTTGTGAGGCCGATCTACGGTTGGCCGACCTATCAGCTTAATTATCTGTGGCGAGTCTTGCTTGAGACTCATTCATAACTCAAGCCACTCTTGTATATTGGTGTGATTTCTGTTTGCTTTTATTTGCATGTTTTGTTTAGTATGATTCGTTATTTGAATTTTTGCTAAGTTGTCTTGGGTGATCTTAGAATGCTTTCTATAGTTCATTGCTTGTTTTGGTTTCGTTTTCATTGTGTGTTGCATAATTGAGTCCATAAGTTTCGAGTCAAATAAGGAGTAGGATATTGCCTTCACTGCTGAGTTTGACTTTTTAGAAGTCAACAACTCTGAATCTGTTTAATCCTTCATGGTTTCTATAATTGTAGTTTGTGTATGTAATTTTCAGCATCTTATTTATGCTTCTCCATACCTTCATATACCTTGCTTCGTCCACGCTTGAGGTTTGGTCATTGCTTTAATTTCATTGCATTGATTTCATCAGTTTGACTCTAAAAGTCAACTTGGTCATGTTTAGTTGGTTCCTGTGTTCTGTTTTAATTCTTTTAATCATCTGAATAATCTCCGGAGTTTCAAGCAAAGCTCAAGTGTGGGGTATTATATAAGTGTGGGGTGAGGTGTTTGATGCATAGTAGAGGTAATTGCATAGTACATTGCTTGTGTTGGTTTCTCTTTCATATTGGGTTGCCCGTTTGAGTCCAGAAGTTTGGGAATTAAGTGTGGGATGGGTCATTGTCTTCAATGTTCAGTTTGACTTTTTATAAGTCAACAACTTTGAATCGGTTTACTCTTTTGTGGTTTCGATATTAGTAGTTTGTGTGTGTTGTTTTCAGCACCTCATTGACGTTTTTCCATAGTTTCATATCTCATGCCACGCCGCAACTTAAGCCTTGATTATTGCTTGTGTTGGTTGATTTTAATTTCATCTGTTTGACTTTTAAAGTCAACTGCTTCATCCGTTGGTCCTTGTTACTCGATTTTGGTGTGTTTGGAAGCTCAAGGTCATGTATTCGATTCTTGGGGTCTTAATTGTCATGAGATATACTCAAGTTGAAGTGTGGGGTGGAGTATGTCGTAGCAGCCATAGGGTCGTTACTTCATGAGCTTGGTTATTAGACATGAATTTGCCAAAGGGAACAATGTCTTTTATTTTTAAATCCGTGTCTGATGGTTCCTAATGTTCCTAAATTTGTTGTCGTGTTTGTTCATGATTCCTTTGTCACTCTAATTGCATGGTGATGGTTCCATCGGTCAACCCTATAAGTCAACTTGATAAATTCCTACTTCTGATCTTCTGTTCTCTTTCAAATCTGAATGAGTCCAGAGACTTCAAGCATGTGAGAATGGGGTCGATGTTTGAGGCATTGTTGAGGTATGTGCACACTCGTTAGTGGAGTTTACTGTTCTGCATTGTTGAGCTGATTGTTATATGTAGTTATTTACTGTTCTGCATGCTGCTGGTCCTGAAAGGGCACCCACGCACCCGCGTGCAAGCCCACTCACACGCACCCCCTTTTTGATCCCACACAGCTAGTTCACGCAGCCGCTTAAAAACCCTCACAGGGGCGTGGCTCACGCAAGTGCGTGACTTTTTCTACGCAGGGGCGTAACTCTGAAGTCATTATCATTATATACAACCCACGCACACACTTCACAACCCACGCACCAGCAGCCAAATCCCACACACCCGCGTAAATCCATAAGTCACACCATCTTCCACGCGGTTGCGTACCCATCTCACGCAGGGGCGTAACCTGATCTTCATCCGCACGCAGGCGCGTGACATAGGCCACGCAGGCGCGTAAACGAGCCCAAACCCACGCGGGTGCGTGACTTACTCCACGCAGGTGCGTACGCTGGGGTTTATAAAATCAGATTTCAGGCGCCATTTTCATTATACGCACCCTCTGTCTTTTGCTCCCAAAAACCGTACGCTGCTCCCTCTACACGATTTCTTTGTCTCTGCCTCCAATTCCTTCGATTTCAGCCTGCTTCTTCTCGATTTTAGCTTCAATTTCTGCAATTCAGGTTTATTTCTTCCCCTTTTCATCTACATTCTCGATTTTGGGAAATGCTAGGGTTCATATTTAGGATCTGTGTACAGACACACACAGTCGCGAGTTATTCCTGGTTATTGATCCATCTCTGGTTCTTCAACTGTTAGGGCTCTTATTTTTGAATTCTCTACTTGTTTTGTTAGTATCATTCAACTGGTGGGATTGTTCTTATTTGAGAGACTTTTCTGGTTTTCTTGTTCTGTTCACGATCACACACAGTCACAGTCGTTTATTTTCTGGTTGTTGCAATATGGAATTCAGTAGTAATGTCTTTATCTATGCTAAATGTGTGCAGTACCTGTTCTTGAGCTGGGTTTTTCGTGTTTTTCTTTGGATATGTTATGTGAGTTGGTTTGAGGGTTTATTGGCTGCTCATTGCTTTAGTACAGTTTCTCATTGCTCAATCGAGGGTCTGACCAGATCATGCGAGGCAAAAGACCGCGACGTATCCCATCACCTCCTTCCTCTCCTTTACCAGAGGATGACCCCGAGGCCGTGGCAGGCCCTCCTGATCTCGATCAGTGGCTGATTTTCGCCAGGGACGATGATATGAGAGAGTTTGCCAGACTAGCCGGCAAGAGTTTTGCATCGACAACGTCCATAAGTTGGGCCGACATGACCACGATTGGCATCACTGATCGCCTACGGCACATTATGCAGCATGGTCCTACAGATTTGGACCACCCTCCAGCCTTTGAGCGTCTTCTTTCTATCCGAGAGCCTGTGTATCGAGAGCTATGTCAAGAATTTTTAGCCACAGTAGTTTTTGACGATGACACTAGCATGATAGGCTTCAGGCTAGGAGGGGTTGAGAGGGAGTTCTCACTGCATCAGTTTGCTACAGTTATGGGCATATACACAGCAGAGGAGGCTTCTGCGCCTATGTTTGAGGATGCTGTTCGCGACGCCCCTACAGACTTTGATCATTTATCTTTTGGGGCAGAATTTGCAACGGGTAGATACTCAAACTCAGCCAAAGGCACATCATTCCGAGACCCGATACATAGGCTATTTTGGAGGATTTTGGCAGAGACCTTATGTGGAAGGGGAGTAGGTGCATGCAGTGTATCGATCATGGATTTGGAGAGCATGCACTTATTTTTGAGAGAGGAGCGGCCTGTGCAGATTGCTTACCGGTTAGCCTATTTCCTCCGCCATTGTTCTGGCGTTCGTTCGAGTAGTGCCATCACTGGTGGAGCCTATATCACACATTTAGCTCGCCGGTTGGGCATTTTGACTCCAGATATTGAGGGCCGCCTTACGAGAGTGCTGGAGCATGGTGTTATACAGATTCAGTTGCAGACTCTCTGCAACATGGGCATCGTAGATCGCAGGCACAACCACCTAGTCATCCCCCAGCCTCAGCCCAGAGCCCAGCATGACCCACCCCCATTCCATGTTCCCCGCCCTGATATCCCTGAGCCTTCGCATGCATCCACCTCCGTCCACTTTCCATCGACCCCTCCAACCCTACATTTTGGAGTCCTACCTACCGATCCAGTAGCCCATTATGCAGCCCTTACTGCCCTACTACACACATACCGGGCCACAGATTCATTACTCGCAGCTGCTGGATTGCCATCATTACCACCCCTTCCTTACTCCCTTGTCCCCACCCCTGCTGTTCCATCTGTGGACCCGACACCTACTGATACTCATATGGGTCAGGAGCAGCAGCCACCGCCATCCCCACACCAGTCACCTCACTCGTCACCACTGCCTACACCACGTCATCTTTCACCTACTTCCGCTGATATGGGCTTATCTGCGTCTACTTTTGTCTCCTCTCCTGCGGTCTCTGATGATAGGCCTCCTGTGCGCCGTTTGGATGCCTCCCGTATCGACCGGCCGAGAGCTTCTACTATCACGCATATTTATTCTCGTCGCCGTGTCAGGCGTTCCCAGCCGTAGTGATCTCATGGGTGTTCAGGATGTTTATTTTATTTTCTTTTGGGTTTTACTTTATCATTTGTATCTAATTGTTTACTTTATTATTTGATGTACAGTTATTTAGCTTATTGTTACTTTATCATTACTGATATCTGGTTGTTCATTATGCTTGCTTTTGATTAAGGTTGGACACTGGTAGAGATGCTCGCTGGCAGTAAGTTCAGCTTCATCGTTCAGAGCCGCCTAAGTGCTTTCTTCATTATCAGGGGAGTTTTTCTCGTTCCAATTTACTCTTGCGTGTTCGATTTGCATGGTTTATGTCAGTGAGGACACTGTCAGATTTAAGTGTGGGGTGGGGGTATAAAAATGTTGATTTTGAGATTTGCATGTACTTAAGTAAAAGTCGCAACATTTTTGTCAAAAACTGGGCTGATTTTCAAAATTTATTCTCTATTTTTGGCATGTTGGACTCTTTTGCAGTACTGTTCTATTTTCGATGCATGCGAAGCTGAGCAAGTGATTTTGAGATTATTTTGTGGTAACAGGATGTTTGATGTGCGTGTCACGCTTCTTGACTGAAATTCCATGATTAAGCACAAATAACCCTGTATATTCGTTTCGTGAGAATTTGAGCCCATCTAGCATTCATATTTAATGCTCATTATTCTTTCGGTGTGAATTTTTCGGTGTTAATTGGATTAAGGTAGAACTTGTTTGTCAAATGCATGCCAAGATCACATCGTTTGAGAGTCTAGCACTTATATAAAGGCACAGTTAGGATACCCTTTTTCCCCAATGACACTCTTACCTGCATTATTTCCCGTAGTCTCCCCGTTTGAGCCTGAGCCTTTCATTTCGGTGACAACCCACATTATCAGCCAAATAATCCTTTTGTCTATCGTTTGACCGGAATTGGGATCGTGATTTAGTAGCAAGCTATAGAGATTTATCTGGGATCATTCATTTGTTAGTTGGTCCGCTGTGAGCCTTGTCGATTATGCATTGTTTTGATAGTAGTCGAGTCATATGTAATTCCATGCTTTTGTGTTCTTCCTGACTCTTCTAGTGTTGTACCGCGGCAATGCTAGTATGGTTAAGAGAGTTCTTTTTGGGTACAGAATGGACATAGTCGGTGCTTGAAAATTCAGCGCTATAAAAAAGGAGAAAAGAAAAAGAAAAAAAAAGAAGAGAAAAGAGAAGAAAAGGTATTGGTATAAGAAAGAAAAAAACAAAATTCTTTGTCCTTCTGAGCTGTCATTAGATGTGAAAATCAAGCCAGTTTGCTTGGGAAATCCTCTCAGTGATTTATTTGGTCCATTGTTGGTTACTCGCTTCTATTGCTTGCTGCTTGATCTTGGATCCCATTCTTTCAGCCCACTTTGGCCATATAGTTCCCATGTCCTTAGCCTAGCCTCATTACAGCCCATTAAGACCTTTATGTGCATTATTTTCAAACACTGAGTGATGGCAGCGTGATTTACTCTCAAGCATATGCTCACATTCTTTATGTGCATTATTTTCAGACACGATTTTGGCGAATTTCAAAGTTTTCTTTCATCTTTCACGAATTTTTATCATAGTTTAGTTAAAGTTTTCGAATTTCTTGGATTAGAAGCATCGGTTCGAGTTTTGGATTCAAATTCTTTATTGTAGCGGCGCGATTTGGTACATTCGTTCCTTTACTTTCTGAATTTATAATGATTTTTATTAATTTAAGTTTAATTTTGAGTGTTATCATGATTAGTGAGTAGTTTTCTTGTTCACCCGCTTGGGATGACGGATTCTATGTATTAATTGGTAAATTATTGGATTGATTGATGGATTTTGGTTTATATTTGTTGGATTCTTGATTATTTCATATTTTCTTGTTAAAAATCAGATTTTTATTAATCTTTTAGCATTGTTTTGCGATAATAGAGTTTTAATTAAATCTGCGTTTTAAAAAGAAAGAGGCTTTAAATGAAAAATTAATAGTCAACTATCTCTTCTAGGCATTGTGTTGCGATAATGATTTGATAGTTGATTGTTAATCTAGGATTTTATGTGTTTGTTGGTTCTTATGCATTGTGTTGCGATAATAGGATTGGCAAATCATAAAGTTCGATTTTTAAAGTGACAAAGTCAATTTGTTGGATTTCGGTGTTAATCGATTATCTTTATGCATTGTGTTGCGATTATAAGATTAATTGGTTAATATTGGAGTTTGATGAGTTGCTTTGTTTTCATCACGTGGTTATAAAGATTAAATATTTTAACTTGAAGTAATTAAATAATCGGTAAATTAAACTGAAATCCGGGCTTAATTGAATTCAAAAATTGGTTATCAACCGATTTGTCTTTAGTCAATCAATTCAATCCATCGCCAGTTAATTATAGTTTTCTAATTCCAAGTGGGTGACGTTTTCGTAATATAAGAGTTCGATTCAGTTGTCGTTACTTGCTTGCTTTAGTCGTTTAGTTTAATTCTTGTTTGCTAAAATTAGTTTTTATTTTAATATTAAAAATCCAAAAATATTAGTTTAACTTTTTATACTTGTGTTACTTAGTTTGCTATAGTTATCCTGTTAGTTAAATTTAAGCATTGTCTCTAGTTGATAACTTCCTCAAAACGTCAAACATAGCTGAATATTGGTTTATGTTGTAGTATTTGAGTCTCCAATCTTTATTCCGTTCCCTGAGTTCGATAAATCCTGGGTGATTCTTAAAGCTATATTGCACACGATTGGTACACTGCCAGTTGTGTAATTTATACTTTGGGTTCATTTAGATATTAAAACCTGAGGTGTGTTTTACACGCGTCAAAAAGTCAAGTAAAATCAAGAATGAATCCTTAGACACCCCTTGTGGAAATGGATGGACACACAAACCAATCCCGACACAGTTAGAAATAGGTCAAGAATGAGTCAACACAAAGTTGACATGTTTAGTTCCACCCCTAACAAAGGGTCAACACAAACTTGACATGTTTAGTTCCACCCCTATCTAAAGGCATTAGCCTCACATAGCATAACCAAAACAAAATAATAAAAGCAAGGAACTTCAGTGTAACTATGTCACATCATAGAAAATTTGTCTCAAATCAATTTTGTGTGTGCATATACATAATAAATCGAATCTTCATAACCTTCAGAAATCTAAGCATATATGGCTCAATCAACTTTTGTTAAGATTTATAATATTTATTTTGTGTGAATATACATAACAAATCAAATTACTATTTTTAATAAACTATGTGTCATGCACAGCCCTTCAATTTCAACAAGTAGTGAGAAGGTACAGAAGCTAGTGAACAACCCTTCAATTTAAACAAGGGTTATGTTGGCCTTACAAGCTAGAAATGCTCAAGTTTCTTTCAAGTATGTTTTCCATTGATGAACTAGGCGACATCCAAATATATGTAGAAATCCTACAGTTGGAAGAATGTGAAGTAAATAAAATATAAAATTCATGATAGAATAACTTTGTAGAAACCTCCAACCATATCAACATATGAACTTTTTGAAAACACATAACTTATCATCAAACTTTTTGCAAAACTTTCAAGAATGAATGTCGTCATAATATAATCTGTCCTCATAACTATTTGCACCATTAAGGAAGAAATATCAATCAAGTTCACAACATCCAATGCAGGCAAGAGACAAGATTATATATCAAGTAGAAATACCTTGTGGGTGAATTTCTTCTGATGATAATAGAAATCGAACATCGATCAACGAGTTGATGACTTGTTCCCTTAAAACACCTACCTGACTACCTCCATGATAACAATATGTCACTTTTGAAGTTTAACTTCTGCAAATGGAAACATTTTCGTGTGTAGAACCAATCCTTAACATATGCAATCATATAAACCAATCAATCTGATGTAAAAAAAAAGCAAAAAAGTAATGTGTTGATGTGTTCAACCCTTTACCAAGTTTTGGAAAGTGTGATTAACTCATGTTAATTGTTTCCATATTAAGATTTCTGCATGTGTATTAACACCTAAAAGTATGTCATTACTTAATAAATAGATGAAAAGGCATGATGGAACGCATCCAACTATAATCTAAACAATATCTATATATATGTACAAAAAGATACAACTGAATGCTTGTTTAATTAGAGTCTGAAAACCCTAATGCCCAGAGTGGTCAATTTGCATGTCATAACAAATTTGAAGGATATGCATCACTATAATAACAGACCAGTTCATGCTTACAAGTGTCCACCATGCGGCATTCAACACTGAAATTACGTCACTTATAAGTCTAGCTTCTAAAAATAACTACTTTGAATCCATATAAGCAATCCTTAGTATTGAAAGAGTTCTAGGGGCAAAAGAGTATTGTAATACAACCATAGAAGATTCTCTAAAAGGAAAATGTATCGAACACTGTATATGGAGAGGCAACACTACGTACACATCATCATATAGAGTGAGGCAAGATCGACTTTCTAATACAAAAGAAAACATGTTTGAATAATAATAGAAATATATAATTGATTTCTATTTCAAGGGAGTTTTTCACTTTTCATACCAACTTGAAAAACCATAATTCAAAGAACTTTTAATTTAATGGCTAGGGATGATAAATTCCTTCAACCACTATTTTGATGGAATTCAAAAAAAACTTCTAATTTCATCTTCTTTCGAATCCAAATCAAACACACTCACAAGACATATTCACATTGTCATCCCGAAAGGATACCTACAGGCCTTAATAAGGCAAACTCAAAATGTTTCAACAATGATCAATAACTTTGGATTTTTTAAGGCATGATTAAACTACAACGAGTATACAAACACCCGGTTATGAGTTATAAATAAGTAGAAAGCTAGTCCTTTTGCAGGTCAGACATGCAATATTAAGGCATCTCAATTAAAAACAACAATTCAACAATTTTCCAAACAATCATGGTCGGTACGTTGATGACAATAAAAGGAATCTTGAATACAAGTTAAGCTAAAACACTTGGTGGTAATAGTTTTTTATGATTGACTGCTCCAAAAGTCATCTTTTTCCTTCCTCCATGCCTTGCATTGTGGTGATCATCTTCATCCACAATTTACGTTGAAATAAAAGCTATGACTCAGGCACATTGAGCAGAAGCAGCGTTTCAGTGTAGGAGTTCAAAAAGAACGAATCTTTTAGTCCATAAACCCCAAGATCATTGCTGCTTTCAGAGCAGGGTTCATAGATCACAAGTGCAGACAAAGGAAATTCATTTTGAGTGTTAGTATCCGCTACCATTACAGGTTTACCACTGTCCCTGAATCCCAGTACTCTCTTTATGCAACTATCCGGTTTCTTAATGGTGTATAGCTTTGTAAAAGATGTTGAAACACCATGCTTCATCTCCCATACAGAACAAACTGGTTTCTGGGAGTCTAGACTGTATTCTATCACAGCTAGAGAATCCATTAACTTAAAGATGGACAATTTTGTGAAAGCTTGGAAAGTCAAACTATGCGGGAGGCTTACTTCTCTCATTTCTTCAGTAGTCATATCAAAGAACATGATTATATCAGGATTTTGAAATTCATCACCATTAGGAAACCCATCTAAAGCCAACCAGTATATAAACCGATCAACGGTTGCATGTGACCAAGTAAATATAATCGAATTACGAGGTGTATTGCCTCGTGAACTCCTCCAACACCCTGAGCTCAATGTAAAAATCTCAACATCCCGAAGAATGCAAGGACTACGTGTAATCTTGACAAGCATAATGTCAGCACTGCCGGGACAAACCCCAAACCCTAGAACTGTCCATAAAAAATCGCCCCCTAACAAATTAGGTACATCAATCTCAACAGATTTCTAATAGAGAGATTCCAAATGACAGCTACCCTGTTTCGGATTCCATCTTGAGAACCGTACCAACACAACAGGCCGTGAGAGCTGCCGACAATTCTAGTAGAAGAACTGTGTCGTTCAATTAACAAGGGAACAGTCAGTTCAAACCTTTCTTGCGGAAAATTATCATCATCGGCAAAAGAAACGTAACGTTTTGCATTACCTCCAGGGGAATCTTCGTACCTTACAAATAGACGGTGAGAGTGAGCATGGTGAGTGCTGTGACTAGCAATGAAATCAAAGCTATCAATCAATGATTTCCATGCTTTTGAAACCGATCTGTACTGAATCAATGATTTCACCGGAAGCCTTTTGAGGATTTCTTCTTGGACTTCAATAGGTATGTAATCCGACATACTGATTTTGAGAGATGCTGAGGATCATACGAATGAATTTCTAGGGTTTCTAAACGATCGATTTGGGGGTGTGTGTTTGAGTGAAATTGTGAATGAGGGTATGGAATTCTAGGGTTTTTGTAAAGGGTGATGACGGTGGGAAAGGGAACGTCTTTTGTAACGGGTGATGATTGTGTGAAAAGTATTTAAACTTCCCGCGAAAACGAAACGACTTCGCAAGGATATGAAACTTGGGCCGTTGCTTCCGGGTTTTGGGCTGTAAATGCTATTGGATCGGATCAGAAATAGTTTGGGATTTCTCTTCGGTTTGTTTGGGATTTAAATTGCGCTAATCATAAGAAATAGTAACATAATTAATAATTTTAATAAATTCCTATCTAAGACCTAATAAGTTAAAAATATTCTACAAACATTCATTTACGGTAATACGATTTAAAATATGTCGATGTGATTTTGCAAGAAAATGAAACATAACTTTAACATTTGAAAGATTTTTAACGATGATTATTGTGTACTTGATTAACTTATCACGGTCTGTACTTAATACACTTTTTTTAGTTATAATTTAAAAGTGTATCCTTTTATCATCGGTAGACTTGACCATCTCTTTTTAGTTATATACTTGGTTTATATTAAGAATAAATTTATTCCAATGATTGGATTGTTAGTCCTCAAACTTTTTTTGTTTATTTTGGTTTCCTACTTAAATGCATTTATTAGATAGGCCTAGGATGTAAGTTGATTGTCTTTTTGGCTTGGTGTTTATCACTCATGAATAAACTAGTTCACTTTGCTCGTCAAAAAATGATATAAATATCGAATGCACAATATGCAATATCAAGTAATCTCATTGGTTTTCTGGATTTTAGCTTAATTTGATTAAAATTATGTCATAATGCATTTGTTTCGTTACGAGAAACTTTGTATATGTTATATTTTACCTATTTGAATTTTGACCTATGTTTAATGGTCCAAATGTTTAATTGTCTGTTGAACTTCACTCTTCAAAAGTATATTAAATATCTCATTATCATAAGGATCACAAAATAGTTGATTTTCGAGACTGAGTTGCAAAAACACTCAAATTGGAAGCGGGTATTTTGAGTTTCGCTAAAATATTCATAATTTACCCCTACAAAATTTGTGTACTTTTTTGTCAAGTGTAATCTGCATTCAGTATGTCACACATTTTTATTAGTCAATTTTATTTATATCTTGATTTATGTTTACTCATGATTACCGTTTACGCTCAATTGTGTGTGTGTGTCCTTAAGGTGAAATTAGGCATTAAATTTGTTAATTTAAAAATAATTGAGACGAAAAGTAATTTTGTGTTTGAACAGTGAAACCGCGTTTATAAATAGTAATATTAGTAATATGATATTCGATGCAATGGTATTAAATCGATGAATTTCTATTCGTTTTGTTTGGAATTTAAATTTGCGTTAATCATAAGAAAATAGTAATAGTTAATAGTTTAAAAAAATCCTATCTAAGACATAACAAGATACAAATTTTCTACAAACATTCATTTACGGTAATATGATTTAAACTATGTTGATGTGATTTTGCAAGAAAATGAATCAAAATTTTACAATTTGAGAGATTTTTATGAAGTTGATTTTGCAACTCATTCTCGAAAAACAACTATTTTGTGATCCTTATGAAAATGTGTAAGACCCTAAATTTGCATCTAGAGTATTACCGTTAGTCCCAGCTAGCAATGTAGTATTAATTGATAGAATATATGTAAATATTCTGTAGCATATTTTGTGATAATTAGAATATTTTATATATAGTCAGTTTCCTTAATCATAGCCTAAATTGGCTCTTGTACTCTTGTATAAAATCTGACATTTCCCAAGGAATTATCCTCTATTATGGTATCAGAGCTTTAGGAAAATTCTCTAATCTTCACGTCTTGTTTTCTCCTCTGTTCTTATTTTCTGATAATTATTCTTCCCATCATCCCCGTTATACGAATGGTAGCAGCAACAATAGTGGAGGACATAGGAATCATGGGGGATCTGGACACAAAACCCGTGGAAACAATCGTGGTGGTCGTAGCAGCCGCAGTGGCAGAAATAGCAGTCGTGGAGGAGGCCATCATCATCAATCATGGTCCCAACAATGGCCATGGCAATGGACGCCATGGGCGGTTCCTCCGTGCCCGTATCCGACAATGCCCTGGGCTCGACCAAATACTCAACATAGGCAACCTGGAATCTGCCACGACCTCAACAGGCATACTCTGCTTCTGTACCGTCTACACCTACCGACATCGAGACAGCCATGCATACTGCTGAATCCGCCAGACAAACTGGTACATGGACACCGGTGCCACATATCATATGACCAACACACCAGGTACTCTGTCATCTTAGTTTAATATGAGCAATACTCGTGGTATAATTGTCGGAAGTGGTCATAGCATTCCAATTAGTGGTTATGGTCACACACACTTCCCACCCCCATAATCTTCCTTACTTTTAAAAAATGTTCTTTATGCTCCTAAGCTCATCAAAAATCTTGTGTCAGTTAGAAAATTTACCACCGATAACTCTGTCTCTATCGAATTTGATCCTTTTGGTTTTTCTGTGAAGGATTTCCAGAAGGGGATGCAACTACTGAGATGTAACAGTCAAGGTGACTTGTATCCCGTCACCAGCCATGACACCGATAATTTCACAACCTCCTCTTCATCAACGTTTGCAGCCTTAACACCTTCTCTATGGCATGAACGATTGGGCCACCCAGGAGCTCCGATCTTTGATTTCCTTAGGTTAAATAAAGTTATCCAATGTAATAAATCTTGTGGTTCTCATATTTGTAATTCATGTGCGCTTGGCAAACATGTTAAATCACCTTTTGTTGCTTCTACTTCATGCACTTTTATGCCATTTGACATTGTCCATAGTGATCTTTGGACATCCCCTGTGTTAAGCAGTTCAAGTCACCCATATTACATACTTTTCTTAGATGATTACTCCAATTTTCTGTGGACATTTCCCATATATAACAAGTCTCAAGTATTTTCAACATTCTTGTCATTTAGAGCTTTTATTCGCACTCAATTTGAACGAGAAATCAAAACCATTCAATGTGACAATGGTCGGGAATTTGATAAAACGGTCATTTCAGAATTTTTGTGAAAATAATGGGCCATATTTTCGCTTCTCGTGTCCTCATACCTCATCACAAAATGGTAAATCAGAAAGAAAAATTCGTACCATTAACAACATATCGCACTCTACTAACTCATGCTTCTCTACCTCCCTCTTTTTGGCATCATGCCTTAGCAATGGCAACCTATCTTATTAACATCCTTCCTAGCAAACAACTAGCCTATAAATCACCTCTCAAAATCCTCTATCAAAAAGACCCATCTTATTCTCATCTATGTGTGTTTGGATGTTTATGTTATCCACTTTTTCCCTCAACTACGATAAATAAACTTCAACCTCGTTCCACACCATGTGTGTTCTTGGGTTATCCACCAAATCATCGTGGCTACAAGTGTTATGATATCTCATCAAAAAAAATATTTATTAGTCGCCATGTCATCTTTGATGAAAACAAGTTCCCGTTTGCTGAGATTCATAAACCTCCAACCCACTCATATGATTTTTTAAATGATGATGTCTCACCATACTTGATCCATCATTTTTCCAACCAAATAGATACGCATGTTCCTTCAACTAACCACTCTAATCAACCCTCTAATAATTCTCCTCACATTCCTATTACTCATTCTGCTAGGCCACCCTCTCCAACTTTTTCTACTACACCACCTACCTCAACACCAACCACGAATCATCCCATTTCACAGTTTCCATCTCAACCCACCTCTACTACTTCCCATCGACCAGTCACACGTAGTCAAAACGGGATTTTTAAACCAAAAAGCCATTTCAATCTCCACACTCATGTCACTATATCCCCCTTACCTCGCAACCCTATATCTGCTCTTAATGACCCTAATTGGAAAATGGCCATGGAAGATGAATACGATGCTCTTATTACAAATAAGACGTGGGAGCTGGTGCCTAGACCACGCAAAACGAATATAATTAGGTCTATGTGGATTTTCAAACATAAAGAAAAATCTGACTGTTCATTTGAAAGATATAAAGCACGTCTTGTGTGTGATGGAAAAACTCAGCAGGTTGGTGTAGATTGCGGAGAAACTTTTAGTCCGATTGTTAAACCGGCCACCATCCGAACAGTTCTTAGTCTCGCCCTTTCAAAAGCATGGCCCATCCGTCAACTCGACGTGAAGAATACCTTTTTACACGGTGAACTGAAGGAAACAGTATACATGTATCAACCCATGGATTTTCGAGACCCCACTCATCCCAATCATGTTTTTCTGCTAAACAAATCGCTATATGGGCTCAAACAAGCCCCTCGAGCATGGTACAAGCGCTTTGCAGATTATGTGTCCTCCATTGGATTCATTCACAGTAAACCTAAATCTGATCACTCACTTTTCATCTACCGTCAAGGTGCTCATATGGCCTACATTCTTTTAATAGTGATGCAACTAGCGACACAATTCAATAATAGCGACATACATAAAAACACAACTAGCAACATTATTCAAGAACAGTAACATAAACAGTAATGTCATTAGCAACAACATTTGTTAACAGTGACACATATAGCTACTTAAGTAGCGACATCATCCAAGAATAGTGACATAAACAATAACTCAAGTAGCGATGTCATTCAAAAATAGCGACACAAATCGTGATTCAACTAGTAACAACATTCGATATTAATGACACAGATCGCAACACAACTAGTGACATAATATAAGAACAGCGACACAAACAATGACACCAATAGTGACATAACTCTAGATAGCGACATTTTTACCAGAAGTCACTAAAGGGGTCATAAATTTTAGCGACATGCCTTTTGATGTCACTAATATCTGCGACGCATTTATAGCGACACCTCCTTTGACGTCACTAAAGATGTAACTGACATAAAAAACGTCGCTAAAAATGTCACTAACTGTGTCGCTAAAGACCATTTTTTTTTGTAGTGATTGAGCTAATTCATTGTTGGACACTTCACATTTTACTTGGGCTAAGAATATATTGTTAGTCTTATGTATTGTTACTTACTTGTTTGTAAGAATTTTCATTGTTGTTTTAGTCTTTTAGATTTTCATATTATTATTTGTTTAACACTTTTAGGTGTTTAATAATTAGCATCAAGTTACATTTGTTTGATTGTTTTAGTTCATTAGACAATATGAATTGATTTTTGAAATTTTTTTTAACCAAGATCCGAATTTTCATTAAGTGAAACACTTTCTAATACTTCTCCACATCCTTCACAAGTAATTGCATAATTCAATTGGTGATGAAAGTGAATGTTGCATTTGCACAAAAAAGAAATACTCAATGTTTTGGACGGTGATATAATAACTAATAACCCGTTTTCAAAAAATGAAAACTCGTAGGGGACAACTGTAGAATCTAATTTTCTATTAGTTTCTAACAACTAATAAGTTGTATCATTTACGTATTTCTTTTATTATGTAACCAATATGAACCGACCTAACTTTTGAGAAGTGAAAATTTTTTATAGAACCACAAACACCTGTACTATCGTTTATGGCAACGTGATAAATTCCAACCTCTACAAAAATTTCTAGATCTGTCACTCCCTATGTTTCCAAATGTCTAAACTGTTAAACTTTTCAGTATTAAAAAGTATATTTTGCATACTTCTTTTAAAATTTCATAATGATAACAAAATAGTTGTTTTTTAGGACGGAATTACACATTTTGTGGTAGTGTCCACAATCCTTTATGAGTCCCTTCCAATCCTATCTTGATTTATGCTTTACTCATATGTTCTTGCTCAGTATGTAAAATTGTGCTATATTTTCACCATAAAATTTACAAGCAAATCTTCATTATGGGTCTGAGACAATATTTTGTACATCCTTTTCACAAAGTTATAAACTAAATTGTGCTAATAATTTGGTAGACTACCAAAATTTTGGGATGAACACGAACCAGCCATTTTAGGGAGATCGATAGCCACATCAAGAGAAACATCTAAACTAGAGAAATCGATAATCATTTAAACGTATTAGCAAATTTATAAGCTAATAAGTCGGTTGACTACCAAATTGATCTGCAAAAACATTTTAACAAAACGGTAAGGCTTTCAGACAGATTGATACTCAATTAACAAAACCATATCACATTTTAAAACAGTTTTGATTCTAGCTTTCATTGGAACATTGACTGAACACAACGATTTTTTACAGAAAACACAGTGCTATGACATTACTTATTTTTAACATGTATTGTGTGTTAACATCGATTCTGGAATGGTTCTCATTTTTCACAAAAATTGGAGAGAGAAAAAATCTCAGCTTGGAACCTACCTGATGAGTGGCTACTGCACAGTTATCGACAGTTATCGACAACCAGCGACAACCAGCGACCAGCTGCCCTGAACTTCTCACTTCTCACTGGTGGCTGCTTGGCGTTTCCTTTCCGGCAGCTGAGGGAGAGAGAGAGAGAGGGTTTACATTCGAGGTCAGAGAGACGATGGCTGTAAAATAATGACATATCACTTCTTTTAAGTTGCAATTAAAATTTTATTAATTCGGAAAATAATGAATGTAGCCTACTTTTGTGATGCAGCACCCATACCCAGCTGCAGGAAAGTGATGAAACACAAGAAAATGATTTTCAAAAAATGTTATGCACCCACTTATCATAGAGTCAAACACAATAATGTAAAAATCACTTAACAAAGCACATTCAAATACGAAAATACCCCGTACTCAGCACCTAGCGAGGCATACCATCAAGTAATTCTACAGTTACATTTTTATTTGTGTATGTGAAACACGGTAACGTAAAAGTCACGTTACAAAGCACATTCAAATACGAAAATACCCCTTACGCATCACCTAGCAAGGCATACCATCAAGTAATTGCAACATTTACCTATTTATTAACAGACAGGGTAATAACATAGCAAAATTTCTCCAAACATTGCTGCAACCACCAAGCTAATCATCGCCCATCGATTCCATTTAGTTCTACACTTGCATTCACCCGTCATCTAGTTTACATAGGGAAATGGTGAACTGAAGCTACGTTTGAGTCAAATTAAGGATAGCCACATAATGGGGAAAGAACAGGTTTCAAATTTATGGCGACAGCCAACTATATGTAGAAATCCTACAGTCGGAAGAATGTGAAGCAAATAAAATATAAAATTCATGACAGAATAACTTCGTAGAAACCTCCAACCATATCAACATATGAACTTTTTGGAAACACGTAACTTATCATCAAACTTTTTGCAAAACTTTCATGAATAAATGCCATCATAATCTGTCCTCATAACTATTTGCACCATTAAGGAAGAAATATCAATCAAGTTCACAACATCCAATGCAAGCAAAAGTTCACCCTTCAATTTCTTCTGATGATAATAGCGTCAATGCCACTAATGACAGATCCTTTTGGCATGTTTTTACATCTCTTTTCGGTTTTTAAGGCATGATTTTACAGTGAAAATACAAACACCTGGTTATGAGCAAAAACTATCGAATCTTGTGAAACGCAGGCATGTAAATAGAAACTCCTTTCACTGTTTTGATTTGTGATTTAAGGTATCTCAAATAGAAAAAAAAATGATTTTGTTCTTAAACAGTCGGATAATGTTTCACATGAGACTTGTACCAAAGGACAGTAGGTTGCGCACACTGAAAAATACTACCCTTGAACACAAATTAAGCTAAACAATTGTTGGTAAAAGGTTTTTGTTGATTGAGAGTAACATTACTTAAAGTATTAACACACAACTTAGGACACAATTGGGCCCATGCATGTGGTAATCATGTTTAGGTATACATTCACACGGGATCACTTTAAGAACAACTCATGACAATTTCCAAATATCACGTTAACCACTACAGTTAATCATCTTAATTGAGTTCTACTAGCAATAAAGATTAACCCAAGTAGTTTAATTCGAGTCTGTGAGACCAAATTAACTCTCAATGTTGTCACTTTGCATGTATCAACAACATTGCAATCCAGTTGACACTTGCAAGAAAACACCTACCTGACTACCTCCATGATAAAAATATGTCACTTTTGAAGTTTAACTTCTGCAAATGGAAACATTTTTGTGTGTAGAACCAATCCTTAACACACTACAAGAAATCTAGGTATTAGTGGCGACACAAATAGCGGCGACATGGGGCAATAGTGGCGACTCAAGATTTCAGCCTACGTACAGTCGCCGCTAAAGCCCCCAAAAATAGAACCGGGAAAACAAAACCCTTTTCCCCCCAAACTCTCATTCTTTAATTTCAGCCTACATACAGTCACCCCTTGCCCCATTTTTCTCTCAATCGCTGAAGCTTCCTCTCTTTCTTCGGTGCACTACGTGACTCTCCTCTCCGGCGCTACTCTCTCTCTCCAGCACCATCTCCGGTCGGCGCTACTCTCTCTCTCTCTCCCGCACCATCTCCGGCGCTGCTCTCAGCCTCTCTCTCTCTCTCTCGCAGCATCTCCGACAATATCTCTCTGAAAGGTACATTTCTTTCCCCGTATGTGAGTGTATTTAGTGCATTGGTGTGTGTATGTGTGTATTAATGTATAATAGTGTGTGTATTTGTATGTATTTTGTGCATTACTCGGTGTACTAGTGTGTGTTTAATGTTTCTATATTTGTGTATTTGTGTGTATTTGTGTATGTTAGGGTATAACTCGTATTTGTGTGTACATATGCAATCATATAAAACCAATCAATCTGATGTAAAAAAGAAAAAAAGTAATATGTTGTTGTATTCAACCCTTTACCAAGTTTTGGAAAGTGTGATTATAACTCATGTTAATTGTTTCCATATAAAGATTAACTAATAGATCTCATGCCATGAATAATATTTAAGATTTCTGCATGTGTATTAACACCTAAAAGTATGTCATTACTTAATAATTAGATGAAAAGACATGATGGAGCGCATCCAACTATAATCTAAACAATATCTATATGTACAAAAAGATGTACAACTGCATGAATGCATCAAGACCAACTTGTTTAATTAGAGTCTGATCGAGAACCCTAATGCCCAGAGTGGTCAAAATTTGCATGTCATAACAAATTTGAAGGATATGCATCATAATAATAACAAACCAGTTCATGCTTACAAGCGTCCACCATGTGGCATTCAACACTGAACTTACGTCACTTATAAGTCTAGCTTCTAAAAATAACTACTTTGAATCCATATAAGCAATCCTTAGTATTGAAAGTGTTCTAGGGGCAAAAGAGTGTTGTAAATTTGTAATACAACCATAGAAGATTCTCTATAAGGAAAATGTAACACTGTATATGGATAGGCAACACTACGTACATATCATCATCATAGAGTGAGGCAAGATTGACTTTTTAATACAAGAGAAAATATGTCCGAATAATAATAGAAATATATAATTGATTTCTATATTTCAATGGAATTTTTCACTTTTCATACCAACTTGAAAAACCATAATTCAAAGAACTTTTAATAAAATGGCTAGGGATGATGAATTCCTTCGACCACTATTTTGATGGAATTCAAAAAAAATTCTAATTTCATCTTCTTTCGAATCCAAATCAAACACACTCACAATATATATTCACAATAATGTCCTCAGAAAGACAAACTATTTCTTAATTTTTATCCCAAAAGGATACCTACACGCCTTAATAAGGCAAACACAAAATGTTTCAACAATGATCAATAACTGACCGGAACTAATGAAAACGAAAAGAGAAGAGAATACTTGATTAGTTCTTCTTGTCTTATGCTTTCTGTTCGCTAATTTTTGTGATTATACCTATAAAGCCTTAAACTTGATCATCCTGTATTAGATGAAATCCAACATCAAAGAAATTAAAACAAATCTTGAATCTCGTGACGATTAAGCAGGTAATTAAATAAGGAACAAGAAGTTCTTCAAAATAACCATGAAAAATACACCCATGTCCCTGGTATTTTGATATTTTGAACATACTTCTTCGAGGGGGTGACTTATAAATTTTAGTCTATGGTACTAATAACAGATCCTTTTGGCAGGTTTCGACATCTAACTTTGGATTTTTAAGGCATGATTAAACTACGACGAGTATACAAACACCCAGTTATGAGCATAACTATATTGAATCTTGTGATAAACAGGTTATAAATAAGTAGAAAGCTAGACCTTTTGCAGGTCAGACATGCAATATTAAGGCATCTCAAGTAAAAACAACAATTCGACAATCTTCTAAAACAATCATGGTCGGTAGGTTGAGGACAATAAAATGAACCTTGAATACAAGTTAAGCTACCTGCATGATAAAATTGATCACTTATGAATTGAAGTCCAACTTCTGCAAAAGGAAACATATTTCATGTGGCAATCTTTAACATATGCAAGAATATAATCACAACTCAGTTCATATGCTTACATGCATCCACGGTGTGGCTATACAGCACTGAAATTGTGTCACTTATATGTCTAGCTTCTAAAAGAGAACTACTTTGCCTTGCAAAAAAAGAGAGAGGTAACTACTTTGAATGAATATAAGCAGTCCTTGGTATTGGAAGAGTTATGGGCGCAAAAAATGTAATACAACCATACAAGATTCTCGATAAGAAAAATGTATTGAACAGCACTATACATGGAGAGAGGCAACACTACTTATATATCATCATGGAGAGAGGCAAGATCGCCTTTCTAATACAAGAGAAAATAAGCTTGAATGATAAATGAAATATATAATTGATGTCCAATTCAAGGGAAGTTTAACTTTTCATACCAACTTGAAAAAAAATAATATATCTCGATGTGATCCAGATAATGATTTGTAACCCCTGAGTGCACAAACGCTCTTAACATGCTACAAGCATACATTTAAAATACATGCAACATTAAAGTATTAAACTAATCATCAGAATAAATGCATTGCAATCTATAGACCTTGATTGACTGCTCCAAAAGTCATCTCTTTCCTCCCTCCATGCCTTGCATAGTTTATGTCAAAATAAAAACTAAGACTCAGGCACATTGAGCAGAAGCAGCGTTTCAGTGTAGGACTTAAAAAGGAACGAATACTTTAGTCCATAAATCCCAAGATCATTGCTGCTTTCAGAGCAGGGTTCATAAATCACAAGTGCAGACAAAGGAAATTCATTTTGAGTGTTAGGATCTTCCGTTACCATTACAGGTTTACCACTCTTCCTGAATCCCAGTACTCTCTTTGTCCAAGTATCCGGTGTCTTAATGGTGTACAGCTTTGTAAAAGATGTTGAAACACCATGCTTCATCTCCCATACAGAACAAACTGGTTCCTGGATGCTTAGACCGTATTCTATCACAGCAAGAGAATCCATTAACTTAGAGATGGACAATTTTGCGCAAGAGTGGAAAGCTAAACTATCCGGGAGGCTTACTTCTCTAAATTCTTCAGTAGTCATATCAAACGACATGATTAAATTAGGTTTTTGAAATCCAGCATCATTAGGATTCTTATTTAAAGCCAACCAGTATATAAACCGATCAATGGTTGCCTGTGACCATGTAAATATAATCGATTTACGAGGTGCATTGCCTCGCGGACTCCTCCAACACCCTGAGCTCAATGTAAAAATCTCAACTTCCCAAGGGATGCAAGTACTACGTTTAATCTTGAGAAGCATAATGTCAGCACTGCCAGGACAAACCCCAAACCCTAGAACTGTCCATAAAAGTTTGCCTCCTACCAAATTACGTACATCAATCTCAACAGATTTTCTAATCGAGGGATTCCAAATGACAGCTACCCCGTTTCCAAATCTGTAAATTGAACCATCTTGAGAACCGCACAAACACAACAGGCCCGAGAGCTGCCGACCATTCTTGTAGTTGTAGAACTGAGTCGTTCAATTAACAAGGGAACATTCGGTTCAAACCTTTCTTGCGGAAAATTATCATCATCGGCAAAAGAAACGTAACTTTTTGCATTACCTCCAGGGGAATCTTCGTACCTTACAAATAGACGGTGAGAGTGAGCATGGTGAGTGCTGTGACTAGCAATGAAATCAGAGCTATCAATCAATGATTTCCATGCTTTTGAAACCGATCTGCACTGAATCAATGATTTCACCGGAAGCCTTTTGAGGATTTCTTCTTGGACTTCAATAGGTATGTAATCCGACATACTGATTTTGAGAGATGCTGAGGATCATACGAATGAATTTCTAGGGTTTCTAAACGATCGATTTGGGGGTGTGTGTTTGAGTGAAATTGTGAATGAGGGTATGGAATTCTAGGGTTTTTGTAAAGGGTGATGACGGTGGGAAAGGGAACTTCTTTTTGTAACAATTGATGATTGTGTGAAAAGTTTTTAAACTTCCCGCGAAAACGGTGGTTAAAAACGAAAACGGACGTCGTAAGGATATGAAACTTGGGCCGCTGCTTCCGATTTTGGGTCGGATCAGAAATAGTACCAATATGATATTCGGATCCAATGGTATTAAATTAATGAAGTTTCTCTTCGTTTTGTTTGGACTTTGGAGTTTAAATTGCGTTAATCATAATATGTTAAAAATTTTCTACAAACATTCATTTACGGTAATATGATTTAAAATATGTCGATGTGATTTTGCAAGAAAATGAAACATAACTATATCATTTGAGAGATTTTTATGAACTACCATGACACTTATGATAGGAGGATAACCACATTACACATTGCTAGCAATGATTATTGTGTACTTGATTAGATTATCACGGTCTGTACTTAAAATCTAGTTTTTTTAGTATAATTTAAAAGTGTATCCTTTTATCATCGGTAGACTTGACCATCACATTTTAGTTATATACTTGGTTTATATTAAAAATAAATTTAATCAAATGATTGGATCGTTAGTCCTCAAACTTTTTTGTTTATTTTGGTTTCCTTCTTAAAAGCATTTATTAGATAGGCCTAGGATGTAAGTTGATTGTCTTTTTGGCTTGGTGTTTATCACTCATGAATGAAACTAGTTCACTTTGCTCGTCAAAAAAATGATATAAATATTGAATGCATAACATGCAATATCAAGTAATCTTGTGCATTAAGTAACTTACATTGGTTTTCTAAATTTTAGCTTAATTGATTAAAATAATGTCAGAATAAGACATAATAAGATACAAATTTTCTACAAACATTCATTTACAGTAATATGATTTAAAATATGTTGATGTGATTTCGCAAGAAAATGAAACATAATTTTACAATTTGAGAGATTTTTATGAAGTTGATTTTGCAACTCAGTCTCGAAAAACAACTATTTTGTGATCCTTATGAAAATGAGATATTCAATATACTTTATAATAGTGAAGTTCAACGGTATAAACATTTGAACCATTAAACATAGGTCAAAATTCAAATGGGTAAAATATTAACATATACAAATTTACTCGTAAGGAAACAAATGCATTCCGACAAAAATAATGTCAGAATGCATTTGTTTCATCACGAGTAACTTTGTACCCATTTGAACTAGCTGAATACCCGTGCGTTGCTCGGGTATAATTAATTTTTTTTGAACGGCAAATTAACCTACTCCTATTCATAAACTATCATTTTGCCCCAAACGGGGAATTCAGAAGTTACTTCTACTGACTAAATTCCAACTTGTCTCCGACGGGAGTCGAACCTGTGACTCAACACTTACAAACACGTATTTGCAAAGTATTACTTACAATATCGTCTAATATAATTTTATAATAACAATTTATTCAAACCAATTAATAAAATGTTATCAAGCAAAACCAGTTATCATAAAAAATTTAATAAATCTTAATAAAATCACATCGAACAATTTAAACGGCAAATGACATATCTCATTGGCTAAAGATTTGTTTAAAACATTATCGCTTCATTATTAAATAAGATCTTTATTGTTATTCATGGTATACTGAAAAATATTAAAACATGTGTTGATTTTGAAACATTAACACATAAACAACACAAAATAATGAGAAGCTTCAAATGTAAAAAAAAAGTATAACAATGTGACGTTTTTTCTGAGATTTGAATTAGGGATGACACAATTTTGACTCAACGGATGGGACGATAAAAGTGGCTCGTAATAAAAAAGTAAGCTAGCATATAATGTTTTCTAAATAATAAATGTCATACGTTTACCTATTTTATTATATATGCTGATTAAAAAAAAATACTTTTATATGTTTATCTGTCGTATTTATATGTTTATTAAACTGAATCATCAATAAAATTTTAATCTAAATGTAAATGTTATCCCATCAATACTTATCTATATATTAATAAAATTTTTCCATTTGCTTATAAATTTATTAAGAATAAATAAACATTATATAAAATTATTAAATTTTAAAAAGAGTAAACAAACGATATATAAAACTATATTTCATAATATTTTGTTTATTATAATAAAATATAAAATATTGTTTTATCTATAAACTAAAATTTTAATCTATATTAATTAAAACATATATATTTATAAATGAAAATTTTAGAATAATCAACTATGCATATCTATTTTATAAAACTATAAAAATAATAATTTGAATAATTAATGTTTAATTGTAATTTGTATACGTAAATAAATATTTCATTATTTTATGCAGGTTTATTAGTATTGATAGAATTGCTGATATTATCCCATTATTTTCTGAATTTAACAAATTATATCTCGCCAAATCAGCGTCCTTAATTTTTTGAATTTTAACCAATCATATTGTGCCAAATCAACCGTAATTTTCTGAATTATAACCACTAATATTGCGCCACGTGAACATTTTTTCTCTCTGCTCTGTCGGCACAATATGATATACATGGATGTTGTGGAGGCGAAGTGAAATAGAAGTCGAATTCTTTGTTAATGAGAATTGCGTCGCTTGAGAAGCTCGTGGAGGTACACTCATATTTGCAGGTATATTTATTTTAATCTGCAGGAAGACGTACTTTTTCTGCATTTATATAAATTACTGAAATTTGTTGAAATACATGTCGAGCACTTGTTTTGTGTCATTATTCTTCTTTTTTGTTGCTTTCTTGTTAGGTAGTTATTGATTTAGTCATTATTATCCCGATTTTTTTTTGGAGTAGTTAGGTTTTTTCAGTTTAAATCTATGAATGCACATGCTTTTTATTGATTAAAGTTGTGTCATAAATTTTCCAGATTTTTTTGCCGTGAATTTTTTTTCTAGAATCTGTTGTGATATAATTAGCTATAATATTTAAAGATATTTAAATAATTGCCGAAAAAGTTGAATTCTATGCTTTATTAATCAAATATTATCCTTATTATTTCTGCAATGTTTGTTTGTTTGAATCATGTTGTGTAGTAGCCTTAAAAATCTGAATTATAGCCAATCATATCTTGCCAAATAAGCCTTAAAAATCTGAATTTCTACCAATTATACAACGCCACGTCAGCTTTTTTTTTCTCTGCTCCGTCGGCAATATATATATATATAATATATAATTTTGACCTACGTTTAATTTTTCAAATGTTTATACCTTTGAACTTTACTCTTAAAAGTGTATAGAATATCTCATTTTCGAAGGATCACAAATAGTTGTTTTTTGGGATTGAGTTATAAAAACACTCAGATTAGATAATATGAATCAATTTTTTTTAAAAAAATTACCAAGATTTGGAATTTCATCAAGTGAAAGAGCCTCTAATATTTCTCCACAACTTCTACAAGTAATTGCGTAATTCAATTGGTGATAAAAGTGACTTTTGCATTTGCACTAGAAAGAATTACTCAATGTTTTGAACGGTGATGTAATAACTAACAACCCGATTTCAGAAGATGAAAACTCGTAGGGGACAACGGTAGAATCTAATTTCTTTAAGCTAGTAACAATTAATGAGTTGTATCATTTACGAATTTCTTTTATTATGTAATCAAGATTAATAGAACGAACTTTTGAGATGTGAAAAAATTTTATAGAATCACAAACACTCGTACTGTCACAGTATAAATTCTGAGCCTAATAAAAAAAATTTCAAGATCCGTCACTCCTTTCCAAATGTGTTAAACTTCAGTATTAAAAAGTATATTGCATACTTCTTTTGCCTAAACATCCTTACAATCAGTATGTCACACATTTTGTGGTAGTGTCCACAATCCTTTATGAGTGACTTCCAATCCTATCTTGATTTATGCTTTACTCATATGTTCTTGCTCAGTATGTAATATTGTGCTATATTTTCAAAAAAAGGTTATGCACCCACTTTTCATAGAGTCAAACACAATAATGTAAAAATCACTTAACAAAGCACATTCAAATACGAAAATACCCCGTACTCGGCACCTAGCGAGGCATACCATTAAGTAATTGCGTATGCGAAACACGATAATGTAAAAGTCACTTTAGAAAGCACATTCAAATACGAAAATTAAATACCCCTAACACGTCACCTATCAAGGCGTACCGTCAAGTAATTGCCACATTTACATATTTATTAACAAACAAGGTAATAACAAAGCATGACTTCTCCGAACATTGCGGCAACCACCAAGCTAATCATCGGCCATCGATTCCATTTAGTTCTACACTTGCATTCACCCGTCTATCTAGTTTACCATAGGGAAATGGTGAAGTGAACCTACTTTTGAGTCAAATTAAGGATAGCCACATAATACACCATCATGGCACCATAGAGATTAGAGAGTTTGATAAGAATCCTTGATTGATTCTAAACATACTTTATTACCCTAATACCATTTCCTTCCTCATGATGCTCTCGCTCTTCATTTCTCACATAGCAAACATCTAGAACACATCAAGCATCTCACTTTTGTTAGCCTTCTTCATCGATCTCTTGCGCTAATTTTTGGTTTGTAATTTTCTAATGTGTTTCTTACGCCCATCCTCTCGATATGTAGTTTTGTAATGTGTGTTTGTCACTCATCTCATCTGTTTATCTTTTCGGATATGTTTTCTAATGTGAGTTCCTCATCGTTGTTTACACTTGTATGTGGGAAAGAGTTAATAAACATTTTACAAGATATAATAAGTAAAAGTCAAGTAAAATCAAGAATGAATCCTTAGACACCCCTTGTGGAAATGGATCGACACACAAACCAATCCCGACACAGTTAGAAATAGGTCAAGAATGAGTCAACACAAAGTTGACATGTTTAGTTCCACCCCTAACAAAGGGTCAACACAAACTTGACATGTTTAGTTCCACCCCTATCTAAAGGCATTAGCCTCACATAGCATAACCAAAACAAAATAATAAAAGCAAGGAACTTCAGTGTAACTATGTCACATCATAGAAAATTTGTCTCAAATCAATTTTGTGTGTGCATATACATAATAAATCGAATCTTCATAACCTTTAGAAATCTAAGCATATATGGCTCAATCAACTTTTGTTAAGATTTATAATATTTATTTTGTGTGAATATACATAACAAATCAAATTACTATTTTTAATAAACTATGTGTCATGCACAGCCCTTCAATTTCAACAAGTAGTGAGAAGGTACAGAAGCTAGTGAACAACCCTTCAATTTCAACAAGGGTTATGTTGGCCTTACAAGCTAGAAATGCTCAAGTTTCTTTCAAGTATGTTTTCCATTGATGAACTAGTTTTGGATAACTTTTAACAAAAGGGCCTAATTAATTAAGCCATGGTGGATCCATGAAGGGGAAAGAAAAGGTTTCAAATTTATAGGCGACATCCAACTATATGTAGAAATCCTACACTTGGAAGAATGTGAAGTAAATAAAATATAAAATTCATGATAGAATAACTTTGTAGAAACCTCCAACCATATCAACATATGAACTTTTTGAAAACACATAACTTATCATCAAACTTTTTGCGAAACTTTCAAGAATGAATGTCGTCACAATATAATCTGTCCTCGTAACTATTTGCACCATTAAGGAAGAAATATCAATCATGTTCACAACATCCAATGCAGGCAAGAGACAAGATTATATATCAAGTAGAAATACCTTGTGGGTGAATTTCTTCTGATGATAATAGCTGAAGAAATCGAACATCGATCAACGAGTTGATGACTTGTTCCCTTAAAACACCTACCTGACTACCTCCATGATAAAAATATGTCACTTTTGAAGTTTAACTTCTGCAAATGGAAACATTTTCGTGTGTAGAACCAATCCTTAACATATGCAATCATATAAACCAATCAATCTGATGTAAAAAACAAAAAGCAAAAAAGTAATGTGTTGATGTGTTCAACCCTTTACCAAGTTTTGGAAAGTGTGATTAACTCATGTTAATTGTTTCCATATTAAGATTTCTGCATGTGTATTAACACCTAAAAGTATGTCATTACTTAATAAACAGATGAAAAGGCATGATGGAGCGCATCCAACTATAATCTAAACAATATCTATATATATGTACAAAAAGATACAACTGAATGCATCAAGACCAAGTTGTTTAATTAGAGTCTGAGAACCCTAATGCCCAGAGTGGTCAATTTGCATGTCATAACAAATTTGAAGGATATGCATCACTATAATAACAAACCAGTTCATGCTTACAAGTGTCCACCATGCGGCATTCAACACTGAAATAACGTCACTTATAAGTCTAGCTTCTAAAAATAACTACTTTGAATCCATATAAGCAATCCTTAGTATTGAAAGAGTTCTAGGGGCAAAAGAGTGTTGTAATACAACCATAGAAGATTCTCTAAAAGGAAAATGTATCGAACACTGTATATGGAGAGGCAACACTACATACACATCATCGTATAGAGTGAGGCAAGATCGACTTTCTAATACAAAAGAAAACATGTTTGAATAATAATAGAAATATATAATTGATTTCTATTTCAAGGGAGTTTTTCACTTTTCATACCAACTTGAAAAACCATAATTCAAAGAACTTTTAATTTAATGGCTACGGATGATAAATTCCTTCAACCACTATTTTGATGGAATTCAAAAAAAACTTCTAATTTCATCTTCTTTCGAATCCAAATCAAACACACTCACAAGATATATTCACATTGTCATCCCAAAAGGATACCTACAGGCCTTAATAAGGCAAACTCAAAATGTTTCAACAATGATCAATAACTTTGGATTTTTTAAGGCATGATTAAACTACAACGAGTATAGAAACACCCGGTTATGAGTTATAAATAAGTAGAAAGCTAGTCCTTTTGCAGGTCAGACATGCAATATTAAGGCATCTCAATTAAAAACAACAATTTGACAATTTTCCAAACAATCATGGTCGGTAGGTTGATGACAATAAAAGGAATCTTGAATACAAGTTAAGCTAAAACACTTGGTGGTAATAGTTTTTTATGATTGACTGCTCCAAAAGTCATCTCTTTCCTTCCTCCATGCCTTGCATTGTGGTGATCATCTTCATCCACAATTTACGTTGAAATAAAAACTAAGACTCAGGCACATTGAGCAGAAGCAGCGTTTCAGTGTAGGAGTTAAAAAAGAACGAATACTTTAGTCCATAAACCCCAAGATCATTGCTGCTTTCAGAGCAGGGTTCATAAAATACAAGTGCAGACAAAGAAACTTCATATTGAGTGTTAGTATCTTCCGTTACCATTACAGGTTTACCACTCTTCCTGAATCCCAGTACTCTCTTTATGCAGGTATCCGGTTTCTTAATGGTGTATAGCTTTGTAAAAGATGTTGAAACACCATGCTTCATCTCCCATACAGGTATCTGGGAGTCTAGACCGTATTCTATCACGGCAAGAGAATCCAATAACTTAGAGATGGACAATTTTGTGAAAGCTTGGAAAGCTAAACTATGGGGGAGGCTTACCTCTCTAATTTTGTGAAAACTTGGAAAGCTTGAAATTCATCACCATTAGGAATCCCATCTAAAGCCAACCAGTACATAAACCAATCAATGGTTGCCTGTGACCATGTAAATATAATCGCTTTACGAGGTGTATTGACTCTTGGACTTCTCCAACACCCTGAGCTCAATGTAAAAATCTCAACTTCCCAAGGGATGCAAGTACTACGTGTGATCTTGACAGCACTGCCGGGACAAACCCCAATCCCTAGAACTGTCATAAAAAGCTCGCCTCTTGTCTTACATAAATCAATCTCAACATATTTTCTAATCGAGGGATTCCAAATGACAGCTACCCTGTTTCCATTTCTGTAAAGTGAACAATCTTGAGAAACGTACCAACACAACAGGCCGTGAGAGCTGCCGACCATTCTTGTAGTTGTAGAACTGAGTCGTTCAATTAACAAGGGAACAGTCGGTTCAAACCTTTCTTGCGGAAAATTCTCATCATCAGCAAAAGAAACGTAACTTTTTTCATTACCTCCAGTGGAATCTTCGTACCCTACAAATAGATGGTGAGAGTGAGCATGGCGAGTGCTGTGACTAACTTTTTTCATTACCTCATATGTTCTTGCTCAGTATGTAAAATTGTGCTATATTTTCACCATCAAATATATGGGTCTGAGACAATATTTTGTACATCCTTTTCACAAAGTTATAAGCTAAATTTTGCTAATAATTTGGTAGACTACCAAAATTTTGGGATGAACACGAACTAGCCATTTTAGGGACATCGATAGCCACATCAAGAGAAACATCTAAACTAGAGAAATCGATAATCATTTAAACGTATTATCAAATTTATAAGCTAATAAGTCGGTTGACTACCAAATTGATTTGCAAAAACATTTTAACAAAACGGTAAGACTTTCAGACAGATTGATACTCAATTAACAAAACCATATCACATTTTAAAACAGTTTTGATTCTACCTTTCATTGGAACATTAATTGAACACAACGATTTTTTACAAAAAACACAGTGCTATGACATTACTTATTTTTAACATGTATTGTGTTAACATCGATTCTGGAATGGTTCTCATTTTTCACAAAAATTGGAGAGAAAAAAAATCTCAGCTTGGAACCTACCTGATGAGTGGCTACTACACAGTTATCGACAACCAGCGACCCTGAACTTCTCACTGGTGGCTGCTTGGCGTTTCCTTTCCGGCGGGTGAGGGAGAGAGAGAGGGTATACATTCGAGATCAGAGAGATGATGGCTGTAAAATAATGACATATCACTTCTTTTAAGTTGCAATTATAATTTTATTAATTCGGAAAATAATGAATGTAACCTACTTTTGTGATGCAGCACCCATACCCAGCTGCACGAAAGTGATGAAACACAAGAAATGATTTTTAAAAAATGTTATGCACCCACTTATCATAGAGTCAAACACAATAATGTAAAAATCACTTAACAAAGCACATTCAAATACGAAAATACCCCATACTCAGCACCTAGCACTACAAACAAAGTGTCATTTAGTGACACATGCTTTTAGTGACACAAAAATAAGTGTCACTATATGTTACTTTTAGTGACACTTATAAAAAGAGTAGGTATAGAGCAATCTTTTACCCACACTTTTTCTTTTTTAGTGACACAAAAATTTTGTCACAAAATACTTGAGGCCTATACCCACATACTTTTTTAGTCACTAAATATCTATACCCACTCCACTTTTACCCACTCTTTTTTTGTCAAAAAAGTGTCACTATAGGTATCAAAATCTTTTACCTACACAATAAAAAGAGTGGGTAAAAGTGGAGTAACTATAGATATTTAGTAACTAAAAAAGTATGTGGATATAGACCTCAAGTATTTTGTGACAAAATTTTTGTGTCACTAAAAACGAAAAAGTGTGGGTAAAAGATTGCTATTTACCTACTCTTTTTATAAGTGTCACTAAAAGTAAGATATAGTGACACTTATTTTTGTGTCACTAAATGCATGTGTCACTAAATGACACTTTGCTTGTAGTGTAGCGAGGCATACCATCAAGTAATTCTATAGTTACATTTTTATTTGTGTCTGTGAAACACGGTAACGTAAAAGTCACTTTACAAAGCACATTCAAATACAAAAATACCCCTTACACATCACCTAGCAAGGCATACCATCAAGTAATTGCCACATTTACATATTTATTAACAGACAGGGTAATAACAAAGCAAAATTTCTCCAAACATTGCTGCAACCACCAAGCTAATCTTGTGAAACACAGGCATGATTTTACAGTGAAAATACAAACACCTGGTTATGAGCAAAAACTATTGAATCTTGTGAAACGCAGGCATGTAAATAGAAACTCCTTTCACTGTTTTGATTTGTGATTTAAGGCATCTCAAATAGAAAAAAAAAAAACTGATTTTGTTCTAAAACAGTCGGATAATGTTTCACATGAGACTTGTACCAAAGGACAGTAGGTTGAGCACACTGAAAAATACTACCCTTGAACACAAATTAAGCTAAACAATTGTTTGTAAAAGGTTTTTGATGATTGAGAGTAACATTACTTAAAGTATTAACACACAACTTAGAACACAATTGGGCCCATGCTTGTGGTAATCATGTTTAGGTATACATTCACACGGGATCACTTTAAGAACAACTCATGACAATTTCCAAATATCACGTTAACCACTACAGTTAATCATCTTAATTGAGTTCTACTAGCAATAAAGATTAACCCAAGTAGTTTAATTCGAGTCTGAGAGACCAAATTAACTCTCAATGTTGTCACTTTGCATGTATCAACAACATTGCAATCCAGTTGACACTTGCAAGAAAACACCTACCTGACTACCTCCATGATAAAAAAATGTGTCACTTTTGAAGTTTAACTTCTGCAAATGGAAACATTTTTGTGCGTAGAACCAATCCTTAACCCACTACAAGAAATCTAGGTATTAGTGGCGACACAAATAGCGTCGACATGGGGCAATAGTGGCGACTCAAGATTTCAGCCTACGTACAGTCGCCGCTAAAGCCCCCGAAAATAGAACCGGGAAAACAAAACCCTTTTCCCCCAAACTCTCATTCTTTAATTTCAGCCTACGTAGAGTCGCCCCTTGCCCCATTTTTCTCTCAATCGCTGAAGCTTCCTCTCTTTCTTCGGTGCACTACGTGACTCTCCTCTCCGGCGCTACTCTCTCTCTCCACCACCATCTCCGGCCGGCGCTACTCTCTCTCTCTCCCGTACCATCTCCGGCGCTGCTCTCCGCCTCTCTCTCTCCCGCAGCATCTCCGACGTTGCACTATATCTCTCTGAAAGGTACATTTCTTTCCCCGTATGTGCGTGTATTTAGTGCATTGGTGTGTGTATGTGTGTATTTAATGTATAATAGTGTGTGTATTTGTATGTATTTTGTGTATTACTCGGTGTACTAGTGTGTGTTTAATGTTTCTATATTTGTGAATTTGTGTGTGTTAGGGTATAACTCGTATTTATGTGTACATATGCAATCATATAAACCAATCAATCTGACACTACAAAAAAAGAGCCATTTAGTGGCACAAATTTTTAATGGCAAAAAATTTATGTGCCACTATATAGGGTATTTTTATGGCACTCTTTGTATGCCCACTAAAAATCTAATATATTTTAATGGCACTTTGTAACATTATATCCCATTAAAACCTAATGAAACCTTTCATTTCCCCCCTACCTAAAATTTTTGACGGCCAATATCTTACTAATTTTTACTCATGTTAATTGTTTCCATATAAAGATTAACCAACAGACCTATATGTACTAAAAGATGAAAATCTAAACAATATCTATATGTACTAAAAGATACAACTGAATGCATCAAGACCAAGTTGTTTAATTAGAGTCTGAGAATCGTAATGCCCAGAGTGGTCAAAATTTGCATGTAATAACAAATTGAAGGATATGCATCATTATAATAACAAACCACTTCATGCTTACAAGCGTCCACCATGCGGCATTCAACACTGAACTTACGTCACTTATAAGTCTAGCTTCTAAAAATAACTACTTTGAATCCATATAAGCAATCCTTAGTATTGAAAGTGTTCTAGGGGCAAAAGAGTGTTGTAAATTTGTAATACAACCATAAAAGATTCTCACTAAGGAAAATGTAACACTGTATATGGATAGGCAGCACTACTTATACATATCATCATCATAGAGTGAGGCAAGATTGACTTTTTAATACAAGAGAAAATACGTTCGAATAATAATAGAAATATATAATTGATTTCTATATTTCAATGGAAATTTTCGCTTTTCATACCAACTTGAAAAACCATAATTCAAAGAACTTTTAATTAAATGGCTAGGGATGATGAATTCCTTCAACCACTATTTTGATGGAACTCAAAAAAAAAAAAAAATTTCTAATTTCATCTTCTTTCGAATCCAAATCAAACACACTCACAATATATATTCAAAATATTGTCCTCAGAAAGACAAACTATTTCTTAATTTTTATCCCAAACGGATACCTACAGGCCTTAATAAGGCAAACACAAAATGTTTCAACAATGATCAATAACTGGCCGGAACGAATGAAAACGAAAAGAGAAGAGAATACTAGATTAGTTCTTCTTGTCTTATGCTTTCTGTTCACTAATTTTTGTGATTATAGCTATAAAGCCTTAAACTTGATCATCCTGTATTTGATGAAATCCAACATCAAAGAAATTAAAACAAATCTTGAATCTCGTGACGATTAAGCAGGTAATTAAATAAGGAACAAGAAGTTCTTCAAAATAACCATGAAAAAAACACCCATGTCCCTGGTATTTTGATATTTTGAACATACTTCTTCGAGGGGCTGGACTTATAAATTTTAGTCTATGGTACTAATAACAGATTCTTTTGGCATGTTTCGACATCTAACTTTGGATTTTTAAGGCATGATTAAACTACGACGAGTATACAAACACCCGGTTATGAGCATAACTATTGAATCTTGTGATAAACAGGTTATAAATAAGTATAAAGCTAGTCCTTTTACAGGTCAGACATGCAATATTAAGGCATCTCAAGTAAAAACAACAATTCGACAATCTTCTAAAACAATCATGGTCGGTAGGTTGAGAACAATAAAATGAACCTTGAATACAAGTTAAGCTACCTGCATGATAAAATAGATCGCTTATGAAGTCCAACTTCTGCAAAAGGAAACATATTTCATGTGGCAATCTTTAACATATGCAAGAATAAAATCACAACTCAGTTCATATGCTTACATGCATCCACGGTGTGGCATACATCACTGAAATTGCGTCACTTATAAGTCTAGCTTCTAAAAGAGAACTACTTTGCCTTGGAAAAAAAGAGAGAGATAACTACTTTGAATCAATATAAGCAGTCCTTGGTATTGAAAGAGTTATGGGGGCAAAAAATGTAATACAACCATACAAGATTCTCGATAAGAAAAATGGATTGAACACTATACATGGAGAGAGGCAAGATCGCCTTTCTAATAAAAGAGAAAATAAGCTTGAATGATAAATGAAATATATAATTGATGTCTAATTCAAGGGAAATTTACACTTTTCATACCAACTTGAAAAAATATAATATATCTCGATGTGATCCAGATAACAATTTGTAACCCCTGAGTGCACAAACGCTCTTAACATGCTACAAGCATACATTTAAAATACATGCAACATTAAACTAATCATCAGAATAATTGCGTTGCAATCTATTGACCTTGATTGACTGCTCCAAATGTCATCTCTTTCCGCCCTCCATGCCTTGCATAGTTTATGTCAAAATAAAAACTAAGACTCAGGCACATTGAGCAGAAGCAGCGTTTCAGTGTAGGACTTAAAAAAGAACGAATACTTTGTTGGAAACAAAGCCTTTAATCTCACACAAAACACTCACGTATATGAAAATGAAAATAAGAAAATCAATATGAGACTTTCACTTTGTTTGCAGAAGACTCTGCTTTTTTTATCCCATATATTAATAAACCAAAACCAAAGGCCTATTTATAACTAAACATAGAAAATAGGGAAAAAGTCACACCTACTTTTTCCACCTTGCTAAAGAATAGGTAATTAATCTCAATCTTCTCAAGCTACTCCATGAAAATCGGTCAAGTATATACCTATTCAAACTTATTAATTATTAACTAAAACATTAAAACCTTAAATACTAAATAATTAAAATAACTCCAACCATGCAGATTTTAAAACTTAACCACGTGTGACCGATTAATTCCAACAATCTCTCCCTTAATCGGTCATTTGCGCTCCGTATCGTACTCACAGTAGTGCCGGTTCCTCTTCGATCAAATTTGCTTGATGGTTCCCCCACTTCGGACACTCCGATATGTAATGCCCAACCTCGTTACACTTGTAGCATTTCACGTGGCTTTTGTCCCGTTGTACTCGACCATCTCCTCGACCTCTCCCGGACCCCCGACCTCCACCGCGGCCACGCCCATAGTCTTCACGATTCGAGTTTCCACAACCACAATGCTCACACCTATGATCCTTTCCTTCTGTTTTATCACCCGAAGTTGTAAATAAAAGTTGATTGAACTGAGTTTGGATCTCCTCAACCTTGATCCTTTCTTCATAAGCTTTAAGCCGACCCACCACATCGTCATAACCAATGGTTTTCAAGTCTACAACTTGTTCTATAGAAGCCACCATTGTTGGGAAAGGGGATCTATTTGGTAAACAAAATGGCACAGGATCGAATAATCAAAACTTGATCTATATTAACATAATTTCGAATTCACACATTTACAAGTTTGATTATGGAACCTATTTATAAACTACTAAAAGGTGCGTTTGAAAGGACGCAACCTTTCACAAGACCTATTCGAATGGTTGTGTCTTTTCATCAAGAGACACACCCTTTCGGTTTATCTATTTGACTATTCTAGTCCTTATATTTCCATTAATTACAATAATCATACATCAACTAAACTAAATTACATAATTAACTTAACAATCATGATTAATGTATCATTCTCCCCCTTAATCTTGATTGTTGCTTGATAAGTCTTCAACTCCAAGTAGTTGTCTCATTGTGACGAACTTGATTCTTGGTAGTGCTTTTGTAAGTATGTCAGCTCTTTGTTTTTCTCCGTTGATGTGCTCGACTATCAAATCCTCTCTTTCAATACATTCTCTGATGAAGTGGTACTTCGTATCAATGTGCTTGCTTCTTCCATGAAATACTGGGTTCTTCATTAAGGCTATTGCTGACTTGTTATCAACATAAATCTTGATCTTCTGTTCTTCAGCATTTGTAATTTTGCTTAGTAATCTCTTTAACCATATTGCTTGAGTTGCTGCAATAAACTCTGACTCACATGATGATAAAGCTATTGTTCCTTGTTTCTGTGTACTCCAGCTAATTGGTGAGTTTCCAAAGTAGAAAACTATTCCTGTTGTTCCTTTTCCTTCTTGTGTATTAATACCATAACTGCTGTCACTATAACCTTCTATGTTGTTTCCTCCTTTGTATTCATAAGATATTCCGAAATCTTTAGTTCCTTTGATGTACCTTAAAATTTGCTTGATAGCTTTCATATGTTGTTCTTGAGGTTCTTGCATAAAACGACTAAGTAATCCAACTGAGTAACTTAAGTCGGGTCTAGTATGTAGTAAATATCGTAAACATCCAATTATGTTTCGATATTCTGTAGCATCTACATAAGTTCCTTCTGTAAGGTTTGTCAATTTGAGTCCTGGTTCCATAGGTATTTTTGCATCATTGCAGTCTAACATTCCTGCATCTTTAAGTATTTTGTTTGCATAGGCTGTGTGCTTTATTGAAATCTTGCCATAACTTTGCATAACTTCAATTCCTAAATAATATGCTAATAAGCCGAGATCACTCATCTCAAACTTATCCTTCATCTGATCTTTGAATAAATCTATCTCTTGTCTTGGTGTTCCAGTGATTATCAGGTCATCTACATATACTCCTATCAACAGAGTTGATGACTTGGTTGTTCTTGTGTAAACAGCTTGTTCTAACGCACACTTGCTAAAATCTAACTCTTTCAAGGTCTTATCTAATTTTGTGTACCATGCTCGTGGTGCTTGTCTAAGACCATATAGAGCTTTAGCGAGTTTATAAACCTTGCCTTCATGTCTTGGCTGTATAAAACCTTCTGGTTGAGAAACATATACTTCCTCTTGTAAGTCTCCTTGTAAAAATGTTGATTTTACATCTAAATGGTGTACTTCCCATTTATTGTAAGCTGCCAGTGCTAATATCAGTCGTATTGTCTCAATTCTGGCTACAGGTGCAAAGACTTCTTCAAAATCTATGCCATGTTCCTGTATGTATCCTTTCGCTACTAATCTTGCCTTGTGTTTAACTATTTCTCCATTGGCATTTCTCTTTGTCTTAAATGTCCACTTCAAGCCTATTGCTTTATGATTCCTAGGTAAAGTGGTTAATCTCCATGTATTGTTCTTTGTGATAGAATCAATCTCTGCCTTCATAGCTTCAATCCATTTATTATCCAGTGCTGCTTCCTTGTAGTTTCTAGGTTCATCTTCAACTAATAATAACTCTTCATATATATCACTTAAAGGTCTGTATCCTCTTATAGGTTCATGATCGATTCTTGAATCTGAAGGTCTGTGTCTTCTTATAGGTGCACAAACTATTCTTGAATTTGAAGATGATGCAGTATCTGGGCTATGTATAGGTGTATCAGTTTGTTGAGGGGTGTGAGTTTTATTATTTGTATCTGATGAATGTGATCTTGGTGAGTTTGTTGGTGAGGTTGTTTCATCTCGAGTGTGAGGGGTATTTTCTGGTTGAATTTCTGGTTCTATGACTTGTTGGGTTTCAACAATAAAATCACTCCACTCAGGTTCTTCTGAATCAACTTCCTTTGTGTATTCCTCCCAATTCCATGTTTCATCTTCTTTAAACTTTACATCCCTACTTAGACAAATCTTCTTTGTTTCTGGATTAAATAAGCGATATGCTTTTGATCCAGGTTCTGTTCCAAGGTATATCATTTGTTTGCTTCTATCATCTAGCTTAGTTAAGTGTTGAGAAGGTACTTTTGCATATGCTATGCAACCAAAAATCCTAAGGTGTGTTAGGTCAGGTTTCCTTCCCTTTAAGGCTTCATATGGAGTAATATCTTCTAAAGACTTAGTAGGTGTACAATTTAGGATATATGTTGCATGTCTAACTGCTTCTGCCCAAAAATTCTGAGGTATGTTTGTTGATATCATCATACATCTAGTTGGTTAAAGTATAGTTCTATTTCTACGTTCAACAACTCCATTCTGTTGTGGTGTGTATGGTGCAGTTAACTGTCTTAATATGCCATTATCTTTACAGTACTTTAAGAAATCACCTGAAGTGAATTCTCCTCCTCTATCTGTTCTGAAAATCTTTATCTTAGTTCTGTATTCATTCTCTACCCTTGATTTGAATTCCTTGAAGAATTCAAGTGCTTCATCTTTTGAACTTAGAAAGTATTCCCACATATATCTTGAGTAGTCATCTACTAGTAAAAATATATATCTTTTTCCTGATGGTGTAGGTGGTGATATAGGACCACATAAGTCTCCGTAGACTAACTCTAATGGTGTTTCTGATCTTGCTAGGGTTTGTTGTGGAAATGAAGTTCTAATATGTTTTCCTTTTAAGCATATATCACATATACTTGCCTTATTCTTAATATTGGGTATTCCTTGAACTAAGTTCTTTAATGCCATTGACTTTAAAGAATTAAAGTTTAAATGGCCTAATCTTGCATGCCAAAGCCATGCTTCATCTTGCAAGTTGCTTAATAGGCATACAGGCTTTCCTAATCTTAGGTCTGCTTTGTATAAACGATTCTTTGATCTTTTTACTCTCAAGAGTATTTTGTTACATGAATCGTATAAGTGTAGTAGGTTTCTTTCCATTACCACTCTGCATCCGTTTTCAGTGAGTTGTCCTAAACTCAATATGTTGCTAGTAAGGTTCGGTATATAATATACTTGTGATATTATTCTTTGTTCCATATTCTTACATTCTAAGAGTATAGATCCTTTCCCTTTGATATCTATGTATGATCCGTCTCCGAATCGTACTTTTCCTGTAATCTTTTCATTTAATTCATTGAAATGACTCTTAATTCCTGTCATATGGTTACTAGCTCCATTGTCTAAGAACCATGTATCTTCATTGTTTATAGGTAACCTTCTTGGCTCTAAGTTTTCTTCATTCAATAAAATTTGTTGGTGTTCTTCTATGGTTGCCATAAGCAATGTTGGTTCTAGGTCTTCTTCTATCAGGTGTGACTGTTCTGAATTTTGACCTACCTGTGGACACTTGGATGCATAATGTCCATTCTTCTTACATTTATAGCATTGAACTTTACTTAAGTCAGGAGTAAATTTCTTTGAGTTGCTATTGTATTCTTTCTTGAAATTACTTTGTGAGGTTTCATGATTCTTTCTGTCTGATCTGAATCTATTATTACCTCTTCCTCTTGAGTGGTTAAATCTGTTTCTACCACGTCCTCTAAAGTGTCGACCTCTACCTACATGTTGTGTGAACATTAAGCTCTCTTGACTATCAACATGCTTATCTCTTTTGAGTTTTAATCTTTCTTCAAAAGTTTTTAGTCTGCCAACAGCTTCATCTAATTTCATTGTGTCTAGGTCTGAGTATTGTTCTATAGATGCAACTATCTGTAGAAACTTATCTGGTACTGCGTTCAATAATTTTCTAACGAGTACAGGGTCTTCATATATTAACCCTAGACTAGCTGCCTTATTAGTAAGACTAGTCATCTTCATGATGAAAGAGTCTACTGTCTCATTTTCTTTCATATTTAACATCTCAAATTCTGTCTTGAGTGTTTGTAACCTAGCTTGCTGAACACGATCTACTCCTATGTGTCTCGTCTTTAATGTATCCCAAACTTCTTTTGCAGTCTTAAATTTTGAGATAAATAACAACTGGTCTTCTGGAAGTGCTTGATAAATATAGGCGATTGCCGTTTTATCCTTCTTAATATCTTCCTCAGTTGTTTCTTGTGGTTCTATCATTTCCCACAATTCATTGGCTTCTAAAATTGCTTGCATTCTAATTGCCCACATGGTGTAATTTGTTGTCTTTAACAAAGGACAAGTAAAGTGAGATACTATTCCTATCTCCTTTCTATTGCTATCATGTCCTGTTTTGTCACCCATGTCTAAAATGGAATTTTATAAATTCTATTATAAAATTTTTCTACAATAATTTAGGCTTTAAGTCTAAATTTTCTGGTTTCTAATTTCAGGCTTATTTCTTAAGTCTAAAATTTTGTTTGACTCTTTATCTGTTTTTCTTATTTGATTCACAATTATAATTGGCCGTATTATAAAAATGAACTAAAATAAAATTTTGTCACTAATTAATAATTAAATGACAGAATTAAATTTTAAAGAAAAACTATAAATTTTAAAAATTAAAACTTATATCAAAGAGCAGTAATACTTCGCGCGTTTAAATTTCTATAAGTATTACTATTTTAAAATCTTATAAAATATATTATAAAATTTTAAAACCAATAATAAATTATAAGTTACGTTATAATTTATTTTCTGAAACCTAATTTTATTATAAGTTACGTTATAATAAAATTAAACTAAGGTATTTATTTAATTTTATTTTCTATTAATAAAATTAAATATAAGGTATTAAAAAATACCTAACCTTTTTTGGGCTGAAATGTTTGGATCCTGTTACTGGATCTGAATGCAACCGAATGGATTTGGGCTCCTTCTTTTGTCTTCTCTGGACCCTCTCTTTTCACTATACTGTTTTCTTTAACGTTTCTATTGGAAACGTTGCTTCCAACTTCAACCGGTACTATTTTCCCTTTCGTGAAACGCTGCCTCTCTTTCTGTTGAATCGCTGCAACCCTAGTCTTGAATCGATGCTATTCTTCTTCTGTAACCGCTTATGATTTTGGGCAAAAATACGAATTATGGATTTTATAATCTGTTTCTAATTTGGGGCAAAATAAGAACCCTAATTTTTCCTTCTATTCTATGGTGGCGATTGATGGTTCTGCGATGGTGGTGGTTCAGTGATGGTTTCACGATGGTTCTGTGGTGTTGTTTCTGCCCGTGGGTTTTTCTCCTACGGCGGTGGTTCTGTGATGGAGGTTCTGTCCGTGGGTTTTTACGATGGTGGGCTGCCCGTGATTTTTTACGGTGGTTCTGTGGTGGTTGTTCTGCCCGTGGTGATTCTGCGGTGGTGGTTCTGCCCGTGGGTTTTCTCCTACGGTGGTGACACTATTTCTGTGGAGATATTCTACGGTGGTGTCTTCTCGAATCAGGTTCTATCTTTCTGATTCTTGTTGCCTTCGATTCAGTATGAAAATATGAATTTTCTAGTGTTTACAGTGTATATTTCGATAGGCTTACTGCTTTTCTTGTAAACTGATGTTGCCCTGAAATTGTTGCCTTGACTTTGATGCCTTCGATTATGTTGCCTACTGTGGGGTAATTTTGATTTCAATTAGAATTGAAATCAGGGAAAGAAAAAGATGAACTGGTGCCGGTTGATTGTAGAACAATTCAATGTTCTGCCGCTGTGTATCAATGATGATTCTTCAATGAATCACCTTCTGGTGTAATTCGGGATTTGCTAATAATCGGTAAAATGGTAAATGATGAAATTCTGGTTTGATTTTAACCGAAAGCTCTGATACCAAATGTTGGGAAAGGGGATCTATTTGGTAAACAAAATGGCACAGGATCGAATAATCAAAACTTGATCTATATTAACATAATTTCGAATTCACACATTTACAAGTTTGATTATGGAACCTATTTATAAACTACTAAAAGGTGCGTTTGAAAGGACGCAACCTTTCATGGTACCTATTCGAATGGTTGTGTCTTTTCATCAAGAGACACACCCTTTCGGTTTATCTATTTGACTATTCTAGTCCTTATATTTCCATTAATTACAATAATCATACATAAACTAAACTAAATTACATAATTAACTTAACAATCATGATTAATCTATCAACCATATGAATGAAACGTTTAGGTAGACCATTAAGAAATCTTTTTACCAATTTTGTCTCTTCAATAGTCGAGCCAAGTGAGGCGGCTCGAGAAGCATACTCCGACAACTTGTTAGCAAAATCATCGATAACTTCTTGGTCCTTCATCTTGAGATTTTCAAACTCTCCCATTAGAGTTTGAAGCCTTGCCTCTCGGATTAGATTGGCACCCAAATGACGGGTCTTAAGAACATCCCACATTTCCTTTGCGGTTGTGAGATTCCCTATTTGCAGAATGTTATCTTCGGGTATGCTTTGATACAAGAGAGCCATTGCAATATTATTTTTCTTGGGATCCCGATTTGTTCCTGGTTCTATCATGTCCCACACTCCATGAACATTGAAAATAACCCGCATCCTCATGGCCCATACCGTGTAATTTGTGGATGACAACACCGGAAATTGAAGAGTTACGGTGTTGTTACCTTTGACGGTGTCCAAACTTTGATCCTTCGATGCAGCCATTCTTGAGATTTACTGCACTACCAAGGTTAAATAATCAATCAAAACGCTGCTGAAATTATTACCTGCAATCACCTTTTGCTACCTTTCTCCCGCTGTTTAGTTCCTTTGATTAACACCTTCTGGTTGCTAAATGCCCCTTTGTTCTTCGATCAACACAACTGAGTTAACAAGCCCGCTGATTTTGGCCGAAATCACGACTTGTCTCCGCTACCCTTTTGATCCCCTAGAACATCAACCTTAGAGACCCACGATTAGAATACAGACCCCTTCACTTGAACCATGCTCAGATACCAAATGTTGGAAACAAAGCCTTTAATCTCACACAAAACACTCACGTATATGAAAATGAAAATAAGAAAATCAATATGAGACTTTCACTTTGTTTGCAGAAGACTCTGCTTTTTTTATCCCATATATTAATAAACCAAAACCAAAGGCCTATTTATAACTAAACATAGAAAATAGGGAAAAAGTCACACCTACTTTTTCCACCTTGCTAAAGAATAGGTAATTAATCTCAATCTTCTCAAGCTACTCCAAGAAAATCGGTCAAGTATATACCTATTCAAACTCATTAATTATTAACTAAAACATTAAAACCTTAAATACTAAATAATTAAAATAACTCCAACCATGCAGGTTTTAAAACTTGACCACATGTGACCGATTAATTCCAACATACTTTAGTCCATAAATCCCAAGATCATTGCTGCTTTCAGAGCAGGGTTCATAAATCACAAGTGCAGACAAAGGAAATTCATTTTGAGTGTTAGGATCTTCCGTTACCATTGCAGGTTTACCACTCTTCCTGAATCCCAGCACCTAGCGAGACATACCATTAAGTAATTGCGTATGCGAAACACGATAATGTAAAAGTCACTTTAGAAAGCACATTCAAATACGAAAATTAAATACCCCTAACACGTCACCTATCAAGGCGTACCATCAAGTAATTGCCACATTTACATATTTATTAACAAACAAGGTAATAACAAAGCATGACTTCTCCAAACATTGCGGCAACCACCAAGCTAATCATCGGCCATCGATTCCATTTAGTTCTACACTTGCATTCACCCGTCTATCTAGTTTACCATAGGGAAATGGTGAAGTGAACCTACTTTTGAGTCAAATTAAGGATAGCCACATAATACACCATCATGGCACCATAGAGATTAGAGAGTTTGATAAGAATCCTTGATTGATTCTAAACATACTTTATTACCCTAATACCATTTCCTTCCTCATGATGCTCTCGCTCTTCATTTCTCACATAGCAAACATCTAGAACACATCAAGCATCTCACTTTTGTTAGCCTTCTTCATCGATCTCTTGTGCTAATTTTTGGTTTGTAATTTTCTAATGTGTTTCTTACGCCCATCCTCTCGATATGTATTTTTGTAATGTGTGTTTGTCACTCATCTCATCTGTTTATCTTTTCGGATATGTTTTCTAATGTGAGTTCCTCATCGTTGTTTACACTTGTATGTGGGAAAGAGTTAATAAACATTTTACAAGATATAATAAGTAAAAGTCAAGTAAAATCAAGAATGAATCCTTAGACACCCCTTGTGGAAATGGATCGACACACAAACCAATCCCGACACAGTTAGAAATAGGTCAAGAATGAGTCAACACAAAGTTGACATGTTTAGTTCCACCCCTAACAAAGGGTCAACACAAACTTGACACGTTTAGTTCCACCCCTATCTAAAGGCATTAGCCTCACATAGCATAACCAAAACAAAATAATAAAAGCAAGGAACTTCAGTGTAACTATGTCACATCATAGAAAATTTGTCTCAAATCAATTTTGTGTGTGCATATACATAATAAATCGAATCTTCATAACCTTCAGAAATCTAAGCATATATGGCTCAATCAACTTTTGTTAAGATTTATAATATTTATTTTGTGTGAATATACATAACAAATCAAATTACTATTTTTAATAAACTATGTGTCATGCACAGCCCTTCAATTTCAACAAGTAGTGAGAAGGTACAGAAGCTAGTGAACAACCCTTCAATTTCAACAAGGGCTATGTTGGCCTTACAAGCTAGAAATGCTCAAGTTTCTTTCAAGTATGTTTTCCATTGATGAACTAGTTTTGGATAACTTTTAACAAAAGAGCCTAATTAATTAAGCCATGGTGGATCCATGAAGGGGAAAGAAAAGGTTTCAAATTTATAGGCGACAGCCAACCATATGTAGAAATCCTACACTTGGAAGAATGTGAAGTAAATAAAATATAAAATTCATGATAGAATAACTTTGTAGAAACCTCCAACCATATCAACATATGAACCTTTTGAAAACACATAACTTATCATCAAACTTTTTGCAAAACTTTCAAGAATGAATGTCGTCACAATATAATCTTTCCTCATAACTATTTGCACCATTAAGGAAGAAATATCAATCAAGTTCACAACATCCAATGCAGGCAAGAGACAAGATTATATATCAAGTAGAAATACCTTGTGGGTGAATTTCTTCTGATGATAATAGCTGAAGAAATCGAACATCGATCAACGAGTTGATGACTTGTTCCCTTAAAACACCTACCTGACTACCTCCATGATAAAAATATGTCACTTTTGAAGTTTAACTTCTGCAAATGGTAACATTTTCGTGTGTAGAACCAATCCTTAACACACTACAAGAAATCTAGGTATTAGTGGCGACACAAATAGCGTCGACATGGGGCAATAGTGGCGACTCAAGATTTCAGCCTACGTACAGTCGCCGCTATTTGTGTCGCCGCTAAAGCCCCCGAAAATAGAACCGGGAAAACAAAACCCTTTTCCCCCCCAAACTCTCATTCTTTAATTTCAGCCTACGTAGAGTTGCCCCTTGCGCCATTTTTCTCTCAATCGCTGAAGCTTCCTCTCTTTCTTCGGTGCACTACCTGACTCTCCTCTCCGGCGCTACTCTCTCTCTCCACCACCATCTCCGGCCGGCGCTACTCTATCTCCCGTACCATCTCCGGCGCTGCTCTCCGCCTCTCTCTCCCGCAGCATCTCCGACGTTGCACTATATCTCTCTGAAAGGTACATTTCTTTCCCCGTATGTGCGTGTATTTAGTGCATTGGTGTGTGTATGTGTGTATTTAATGTATAATAGTGTGTGTATTTGTATGTATTTTGTGTATTACTCGGTGTACTAGTGTGTGTTTAATGTTTCTATATTTGTGTATTTGTGTGTGTTAGGGTATAACTCGTATTTATGTGTACATATGCAATCATATAAACCAATCAACCTGACACTACAAAAAAAGAGCCATTTAGTGGCACAAGTTTTTAATGGCAAAAAATTTATGTGCCACTATATAGGGTATTTTTATGGCACTCTTTATATGCCCACTAAAAATCTAATATTTTTTAATGGCACTTTGTAACATTATATCCCATTAAAACCTAATGAAACTTTTTATTTCCCCCCTACCTAAAATTTTTGGCGGCCAATATTTTACCCTAATTTTTACTCATGTTAATTGTTTCCATATAAAGATTAACCAATAGACCTCATGCCATGAATAATATTTTAGATTTCTGCATGCATGTATTAACACCTAAAAGTATGTCATTACTTAATAATTAGATGAAAAGGCATGATGGAGCGCATCCAACTAAATCTAAACAATATCTATATGTACTAAAAGATACAACTGAATGCATCAAGACCAAGTTGTTTAATTAGAGTCTGAGAATCGTAATGCCCAGAGTGGTCAAAATTTGCATGTAATAACAAATTGAAGGATATGCATCATTATAATAACAAACCAGTTCATGCTTACAAGCGTCCACCATGCGGCATTCAACACTGAACTTACGTCACTTATAAGTCTAGCTTCTAAAAATAACTACTTTGAATCCATATAAGCAATCCTTAGTATTGAAAGTGTTCTAGGGGCAAAAGAGTGTTGTAAATTTGTAATACAACCATAGAAGATTCTCTATAAGGAAAATGTAACACTGTATATGGATAGGCAACACTACTTGCATATCATCATCATAGAGTGAGGCAAGATTGACTTTTTAATACAAGAGAAAATACGTTAGAATAATAATAGAAATATATAATTGATTTCTATATTTCAATGGAAATTTTCGCTTTTCATACCAACTTGAAAAACCATAATTCAAAGAACTTTTAATTAAATGGCTAGGGATGATGAATTCCTTCAACCACTATTTTTATGGAATTCAAAAAAAAAAAATTCTAATTTCATCTTCTTTCGAATCCAAATCAAACACACTCACAATATATATTCAAAATATTGTCCTCAGAAAGACAAACTATTTCTTAATTTTTATCCCAAACGGATACCTACAGGCCTTAATAAGGCAAACACAAAATGTTTCAACAATGATCAATAACTGGCCGGAACGAATGAAAACGAAAAGAGAAGAGAATACTAGATTAGTTCTTCTTGTCTTATGCTTTCTGTTCACTAATTTTTGTGATTATAGCTATAAAGCCTTAAACTTGATCATCCTGTATTTGATGAAATCCAACATCAAAGAAATTAAAACAAATCTTGAATCTCGTGACCATTAAGCAGGTAATTAAATAACGAACAAGAAGTTCTTCAAAATAACCATGAAAAAAACACCCATGTCCCTGGTATTTTGATATTTTGAACATACTTCTTCGAGGGGCTGGACTTATAAATTTTAGTCTATGGTACTAATAACAGATTCTTTTGGCATGTTTCGACATCTAACTTTGGATTTTTAAGGCATGATTAAACTACGACGAGTATACAAACACCCGGTTATGAGCATAACTATGGAATCTTGTGATAAACAGGTTATAAATAAGTATAAAGCTAGTCCTTTTACAGGTCAGACATGCAATATTAAGGCATCTCAAGTAAAAACAACAATTCGACAATCTTCTAAAACAATCATGGTCGGTAGGTTGAGAACAATAAAATGAACCTTGAATACAAGTTAAGCTACCTGCATGATAAAATAGATCGCTTATGAAGTCCAACTTCTGCAAAAGGAAACATATTTCATGTGGCAATCTTTAACATATGCAAGAATAAAATCACAACTCAGTTCATATGCTTACATGCATCCACGGTGTGGCATACATCACTGAAATTGCGTCACTTATAAGTCTAGCTTCTAAAAGAGAACTACTTTGCCTTGCAAAAAAAGAGAGAGATAACTACTTTGAATCAATATAAGCAGTCCTTGGTATTGAAAGAGTTATGGGGGCAAAAAATGTAATACAACCATACAAGATTCTCAATAAGAAAAATGGATTGAACACTATACATGGAGAGAGGCAACACTACTTCTATATCATCATGGAGAGAGGCAAGATCGCCTTTCTAATACAAGAGAAAATAAGCTTGAATGATAAATGAAATATATATTGATGTCTCATTCAAGGGAAATTTACACTTTTCATACCAACTTGAAAAAATATAATATATCTCGATGTGATCCAGATAACGATTTGTAACCCCTGAGTGCACAAACGCTCTTAACATGCTACAAGCATACATTTAAAATACATGCAACATTAAACTAATCATCAGAATAATTGCATTGCAATCTATTGACCTTGATTGACTGCTCCAAATGTCATCTCTTTCCTCCCTCCATGCCTTGCATAGTTTTTGTCAAAATAAAAACTAAGACTCAGGCACATTGAGCAGAAGCAGCGTTTCAGTGTAGGACTTAAAAAAGAACGAATACATTAGTCCATAAATCCCAAGATCATTGCTGCTTTCAGAGCAGGGTTCATAAATCACAAGTGCAGACAAAGGAAATTCATTTTGAGTGTTAGGATCTTCCGTTACCATTACAGGTTTACCACTCTTCCTGAATCCCAGCACCTAGCGAGGCATACCATTAAGTAATTGCGTATGCGAAACACGATAATGTAAAAGTCACTTTATAAAGCACATTCAAATACGAAAATTAAATACCCCTTACACGTCACCTATCAAGGCGTACCATCAAGTAATTGCCACATTTACATATTTATTAACAAACAAGGTATTAACAAAGCATGACTTCTCCAAACATTGCGGCAACCACCAAGCTAATCATCGGCCATCGATTCCATTTAGTTCTACACTTGCATTCACCCGTCTATCTAGTTTACCATAGGGAAATGGTGAAGTGAACCTACTTTTGAGTCAAATTAAGGATAGCCACATAATACACCATCATGGCACCATAGAGATTAGAGACCTTGATAAGAATCCTTGATTGATTCTAAACATACTTTATTACCCTAATACCATTTCCTTCCTCATGATGCTCTCGCTCTTCATTTCTCACATAGCAAACATCTAGAACACATCAAGCATCTCACTTTTGTTAGCCTTCTTCATCGATCTCTTGCGCTAATTTTTGGTTTGTAATTTAATTTCTAATGTGTTTCTTACGCCCATCCTCTCGATATGTATTTTTGTAATGTGTGTTTGTCACTCATCTCATCTGTTTATCTTTTCGGATATGTTTTCTAATGTGAGTTCCTCATCGTTGTTTACACTTGTATGTGGGAAAGAGTTAATAAACATTTTACAAGATATAATAAGTAAAAGTCAAGTAAAATCAAGAATGAATCCTTAGACACCCCTTGTGGAAATGGATCGACACACAAACCAATCCCGACACAGTTAGAAATAGGTCAAGAATGAGTCAACACAAAGTTGACATGTTTAGTTCCACCCCTAACAAAGGGTCAACACAAACTTGACATGTTTAGTTCCACCCCTATCTAAAGGCATTAGCCTCACATAGCATAACCAAAACAAAATAATAAAAGCAAGGAACTTCAGTGTAACTATGTCACATCATAGAAAATTTGTCTCAAATCAATTTTGTGTGTGCATATACATAATAAATCGAATCTTCATAACCTTCAGAAATCTAAGCATATATGGCTCAATCAACTTTTGTTAAGATTTATAATATTTATTTTGTGTGAATATACATAACAAATCAAATTACTATTTTTAATAAACTATGTGTCATGCACAGCCCTTCAATTTCAACAAGTAGTGAGAAGGTACAGAAGCTAGTGAACAACCCTTCAATTTCAACAAGGGTTATGTTGGCCTTACAAGCTAGAAATGCTCAAGCTAATCAATTAAGCCATGGTGGATCCATGAAGGGGAAAGAAAAGGTTTCAAATTTATAGGCGACAGCCAACCATATGAAGAAATCCTACAGTTGGAAGAATGTGAAGTAAATAAAATATAAAATTCATGATAGAATAACTTTGTAGAAACCTCCAACCATATCAACATATGAACCTTTTGAAAACACATAACTTATCATCAAACTTTTTGCAAAACTTTCAAGAATGAATGTCGTCACAATATAATCTGTCCTCATAACTATTTGCACCATTAAGGAAGAAATATCAATCAAGTTCACAACATCCAATGCAGGCAAGAGACAAGATTATATATCAAGTAGAAATACCTTGTGGGTGAATTTCTTCTGATGATAATAGCTGAAGAAATCGAACATCGATCAACGAGTTGATGACTTGTTCCCTTAAAACACCTACCTGACTACCTCCATGATAAAAATATGTCACTTTTGAAGTTTATCTTCTGCAAATGGAAACATTTTCGTGTGTAGAACCAATCCTTAACATATGCAATCATATAAACCAATCAATCTGATGTAAAAAAAAGCAAAAAAGTAATGTGTTGATGTGTTCAACCCTTTACCAAGTTTTGGAAAGTGTGATTAACTCATGTTAATTGTTTCCATATTAAGATTTCTGCATGTGTATTAACACCTAAAAGTATGTCATTACTTAATAAATAGATGAAAAGGCATGATGGAGCGCATCCAACTATAATCTAAACAATATCTATATATATGTACAAAAAGATACAACTGAATGCATCAAGACCAAGTTGTTTAATTAGAGTCTGAGAACCCTAATGCCCAGAGTGGTCAATTTGCATGTCATAACAAATTTGAAGGATATGCATCATTATAATAACAAACCAGTTCATGCTTACAAGTGTCCACCATGCGGCATTCAACACTGAAATTACGTCACTTATAAGTCTAGCTTCTAAAAATAACTACTTTGAATCCATACAAGCAATCCTTAGTATTGAAAGAGTTCTAGGGGCAAAAGAGTGTTGTAATACAACCATAGAAGATTCTCTAAAAGCAAAATGTATCGAACACTGTATACGGAGAGGCAACACTACATACACATCATCATCATAGAGTGAGGCAAGATCGACTTTCTAATACAAAAGAAAACATGTTTGAATAATAACAGAAATAAATTGATTTCTATTTCAAGGGAGTTTTTCACTTTTCATACCAACTTGAAAAACCATAATTCAAAGAACTTTTAATTTAATGGCTAGGGATGATAAATTCCTTCAACCACTATTTTGATGGAATTCAAAAAAACTTCTAATTTCATCTTCTTTCGAATCCAAATCAAACACACTCACAAGATATATTCACATTGTCATCCCAAAAGGATACCTACAGGCCTTAATAAGGCAAACTCAAAATGTTTCAACAATGATCAATAACTTTGGATTTTTTAAGGCATGATTAAACTACAACGAGTATACAAACACCCGGTTATGAGTTATAAATAAGTAGAAAGCTAGTCCTTTTGCAGGTCAGACATGCAATATTAAGGCATCTCAATTAAAAACAACAATTCGACAATTTTCCAAACAATCATGGTCGGTAGGTTGATGACAATAAAAGGAATCTTGAATACAAGTTAAGCTAAAACACTTGGTGGTAATAGTTTTTTATGATTGACTGCTCCAAAAGTCATCTCTTTCCTTCCTCCATGCCTTGCATTGTGGTGATCATCTTCATCCACAATTTACGTTGAAATAAAAACTAAGACTCAGGCACATTGAGCAGAAGCAGCGTTTCAGTGTAGGAGTTAAAAAAGAACGAATACTTTAGTCCATAAACCCCAAGATCATTGCTGCTTTCAGAGCAGGGTTCATAAATCACAAGTGCAGACAAAGGAACTTCATATTGAGTGTTAGTATCTTCCGTTACCATTACAGGTTTACCACTCTTCCTGAATCCCAGTACTCTCTTTATGCAAGTATCCGGTTTCTTAATGGTGTATAGCTTTGTAAAAGATGTTGAAACACCATGCTTCATCTCCCATACAGAACAAACTGGCTTCTGGGAGTCTAGACCGTATTCTATCACGGCAAGAGAATCCATTAACTTAGAGATAGACAATTTTGTGAAAGCTTGGAAAGCTAAACTATGCGGGAGGCTTACTTCTCTAATTTCTTCAGTAGTCATATCAAACGACATGATTATATTAGATTTTTGAAATTCATCACCATTAGGAATCCCATCTAAAGCCAACCAGTACATAAACCGATCAATGGTTGCCTGTGACCATGTAAATATAATCGCTTTACGAGGTGTATTGACTCTTGAACTTCTCCAACACCCTGAGCTCAATGTAAAAATCTCAACTTCCCAAGGGATGCAAGTACTACGTGTAATCTTGACAAGCATAATGTCAGCACTGCCGGGACAAACCCCAAACCCTAGAACTGTCATAAAAAGCTCGCCTCTTGTCTTACATAAATCAATCTCAACATATTTTCTAATCGAGGGATTCCAAATGACAGCTACCCTGTTTCCATTTCTGTAAAGTGAACAATCTTGAGAAACGTACCAACACAACAGGCCGTGAGAGCTGCCGACCATTCTTGTAGTTGTAGAACTGAGTCGTTCAATTAACAAGGGAACAGTCGGTTCAAACCTTTCTTGCGGGAAATTCTCATCATCAGCAAAAGAAACGTAACTTTTTTCATTACCTCCAGTGGAATCTTCGTACCCTACAAATAGACGGTGAGAGTGAGCATGGCGAGTGCTGTGACTAGCAATGAAATCAGAGCTATCAATCAATGATTTCCATGCTTTTGAAACCGATCTGCACTGAATCAATGATTTCACCGGAAGCCTTTTGAGGATTTCTTCTTGGACTTCAATAGGTATGTAATCCGACATACTGATTTTGAGAGATGCTGAGGATCATACGAATGAATTTCGAGGGTTTCTAAAGGGTGATGACGGTGGGAAAGGGAACGTCTTTTGTAACGGGTGATGATTGTGTGAAAAGTTTTTAAACTTCCCGCGAAAACGAAACGACTTCGTAAGGATATGAAACTTGGGCCGTTGCTTCCGGGTTTTGGGATCAGAAATAGTACCAATATGATATTCGGATCCAATGGTATTAAATCAATGAAATTTCTCTTCGCTTTGTTTGGGATTTAAATTGCGCTAATCATAACAAATAGTAACATAATTAATAATTTTAATAAATTCCTATCTAAGACCTAATAAGTTAAAATTTTTCTACAAACATTCATTTACGGTAATACGATTAAAATATGTCGATGTGATTTTGCAAGAAAATGAAACATAACTTTATCATTTCAGAGATTTTTAGCGATGATTATTGTCTAATTGATTAAATTATCACGGTCTGTACTTAATACACTTTTTTTAGTTATAATTTAAAAGTGTATCCTTTTATCGTCGGTAGACTTGACCATCTCTTTTTAGTTATATACTTGGTTTATATTAAGAATAAATTTATTCCAATGATTGGATTATTAGTCCTCAAACTTTTTTTGTTTATTTTGGTTTGCTACTCAAATGCATTTATTAGATAGGCCTAGGATGTAAGTTGATTGTCTTTTTGGCTTGGTGTTTATCACTCATGAATAAACCAGTTCACTTTGCTCGTCAAAAAATGATATAAATATCGAATGCACAATATGCAATATCAAGTAATCTCATTGGTTTTCTGGATTTTAGCTTAATTTGATTAAAATTATGTCATAATGCATTTGTTTCGTTACGAGAAACTTTGTATATGTTATATTTTACCTATTTGAATTTTGACCTATGTTTAATGGTCCAAATGTTTAATTGTTTATACTGTTGAACTTCACTCTTCAAAAGTATATTAAATATCTCATTATCATAAGGATCACAAAATAGTTGATTTTCGAGACTGAGTTGCAAAAACACTCAAATTGGAAGCGGGTATTTTGAGTCTCGCTAAAATATTCATAATTTACCCCTACAAAATTTGTGTACTTTCTTGTCAAGTGTTATCTGCATTCATTATGTCACACATTTTTATTAGTCAATTTTATTTATATCTTGATTTATGTTTACTCATATGATTACCGTTTACGCTCAATTGTGTGTGTGTGTGTCCTTAAGGTGAAATTAGGCATTAAATTTGTTAATTTAAAAATAATTGAGACGAAAAGTAATTTTGTGTTTGAACAGTGAAACCACGTTTATAAATAGTAATATTAGTAATATGATATTCGATGCAATGGTATTAAATCGATGAATTTATATTCTTTTTGTTTGGAATTTAAATTTGTGTTAATCATAAGAAAATAGTAATAGTTAATAGTTTAAAAAAATCCTATCTAAGACATAACAAGATACAAATTTTCTACAAACATTCATTACGGTAATATGATTTAAAATATGTTGATGTGATTTTGCAAGAAAATGAATCAAAATTTTACAATTTGAGAGATTTTTATGAAGTTGATTTTGCAACTCATTCTCGAAAAACAACTATTTTGTGATCCTTATGAAAATGTGTAAGACCCTAAATTTGCATCTAGAGTATTATCATTAGTCCCAGCTAGCAATGTAGTATAAATTGATAGAATATATGTAAATATTCTGTAGCATATTTTGTGATAATTAGAATATTTTATATATAGTCAGTTTCCTTAATCATAGCCTAAATTGGCTCTTGTACTCTTGTATAAAATCTGGCATTTGCCAAGGAATTAATCAAGGAATTATCCTCTATTATGGTATCAGAGCTTTAGGAAAATCCTCTAATCTTCACGTCTTGTTTTCTCCTCTGTTCTTATTTTCTGATAATTATTCTTCCCATCATCCCCGTTATACGAATGGTAGCAGCAACAATAGTGGAGGACATAGGAATCATGGGGGATCTGGACACAAAACCCGTGGAAACAATCCTGGTGGTCGTAGCAGCCGCGGTGGCACAAATAGCAGTCATGGAGGAGGCCATCATCATCAATCATGGTCCCAACAATGGCCATGGCAGTGGACGCCATGGGCGGTTCCTCCGTGCCCGTATCCGACAATGCCCTGGGCTCGACCAAATACTCAACAAAGGCAACCTGGAATCCTTGGGCCACGACCTCAACAGGCATACTCTGCTTCTGTACCGTCTACACCTACCGACATCGAGACTGCCATGCATACTGCTGAATCCGCCAGATACAAACTATCTGGTACATGGACACCGGTGTCACATCTCATATGACCAACACACCAAGTACTCTGTCATCTTAGTTTAATATGAGCAATACTCGTGGTATAATTGTCGGAAGTGGTCATAGCATTCCAATTAGTGGTTATGGTCACACACACTTACCACCCCCATATTCTTCCTTACTTTTAAAAAATGTTCTTTATGCTCCTAAGCTCATCAAAAATCTTGTGTCAGTTAGAAAATTTACCACCGATAACTCTGTCTCTATCGAATTTGATCCTTTTGGTTTTTCTGTGAAGGATTTCCAGACGGGGATGCAACTACTGAGATGTAACAGTCAAGGTGACCTGTATCCCGTCACCAGCCATGACACCAATAATTTCACAACCTCCTCTTCATCAACGTTTGCAGCCTTAACACCTTCTCTATGGCATGAACGATTGGTGAAACACCCATACAACAATAATACATATTTCAGTGTAATTAATAATAATTTATACATCAATACTTGCGGAATTAGGATAGAATTAAAACTTTTACAACTAATGCATCATAAGTGATGCAT